>PVHP010007001.1:0-58311 GCA_004024765.1 Zapus hudsonius | reverse complement strand
ATCAATAAAATCAATCTTGTTGCAAATAAGCCTGTTAATTTATATTCATTAGGGAACAGAATTCTTACCCCCAGCATTTTAAAAGCACAGGGAAATTTCCTGAGATTAATTGCAAGTTCCCTTATAAATTCATTAATATGAGACACAAAGAGAAAGAGGTATAGGAAGAAACAGAGAAAGAAAACAAATGTCAAAACATAATAAAATTACTCAAGATATAGAGATGAAGACAGAGCCAGAGAGAGCCAGAGAGACAGAGAGGGAGATTTTACACAAAAACAATAATGACCATACTTTTCACAGTACTGAAGTAAGTATGGAAGGACATGTCAGACAATTAGAAGATGAGCTACCCTGAGGAAAAGCTGATGTTAGATCTCTGCACGCAATGATATTTTGTGTGTTGGTTTCCCCCTCACATGGCAGAGTTCATGGTCATCTGCAGCGAAGCACCATTAACAGGAAACTCCAAGGTGTGCAAAGAAGCTTCTCAGTGGTCTCTGACCTTGTGACAATGGTGGCTCCTGTGTGATGGTGTTGATTCTGTATGCTTGCCTGTTCTAAGTGGCAGAGTTGAGGCACTGATCATATTCACACAGACAGGAAAGCACCTAGGTTAATAGAGAACGAACACAAGGATCAATTTCAATGTGGCTGGAGCCACCCGGACAACAGAACCCATACTCATGGGAATATTTCTGGTGGCCACACCTTTTCCTAAGACATCCCAACCAGGCAGACAAGAGTCAGGACTGTTTTTGCTGGGTTCTCTGCTCAAGTGTGTTGCTAATCTCCTGTTCCTCAAACTTTAATTTAGTATATTTTCAGCATGACCTGTACAGTAACATTTGGACTGAAGCCCAGCACAGTAACAGCATGGAGTCAGTGATGAAGGAAGAAAGGCTTCCTTCTGCAGAAAGGCTTTTGACATAAATGCACCCAGAGCCCTCCACGCTGTGATTTGCGCATGTGAATCTGAGCTATGGAGCCTCAGTCTTCCCTCGAAATTCTGATCAGCCTCAATGCCATGCACAGGGTTGATACCAGAAATTGGATAAAAAGAAAAAGAGAAAATAACTCATGTGTTTAAAAAAACTAACCTATAATGCTATAAAATTACATCTGAGATCAACTAGGACTGGTAGGCGTCTAATGTGGCGTGAATATAAAATCATAAAAGAAAAGAAGAAAAAAGAAAGAGATATAAAACGTATGTTCAAAGTAGCGAACTACTATTCAAAGAAGCATGGAATGAAATGTCAATTACGAGACTTGAACCTGACATTGCGTCTCTATCCGCATGTCTGTGAGACCAGAGTTAGCACTTGGATGATCATGGTGGTGAGGGCATCTTGACACTTAGTCCTGAGTTTCTCTCTTGACTTGCCCTGTGCCAGCCCTGTACATAGATTATATGTGGTCACCATACTATACATAACCACGGCTTTGCTATTGGATATTGAAGTGTTTTTAATGCTTATTGTTACTAATGACATTGTGATAGATATGTACAAATAACACTGTAGGCATTTTAATTGATCATTTGAATAAATTGTAGTGGGATTTCTTCTTAAGTCTAAGGATTGAACTATATTGACATATTCCTTCAGGAAGTTGATAACCTTCTAATTTTCTTTTAGTAGGTTGCAGATGCAAATTCTCATACATGTTTTGTACATATTCTAATTTGCAATCTGATAGAAAAATATTTTTGTCTTAATTTTCAATTTTTAGTCAGCAATGTGAAATGTTTTACTATCTTATTTTCTATTCAGTTATATGTGTATATTAGTTTATGTCTCTTAGCAGTTTTTTTTAAAATTGGGCCCTTTGTTTTACCTTCGAGATGTGTGCATTTCTCATGAAGTAATCTATCTATAATATTCCTCAGATGTTATATTTCTTTTCCTTTGCCACTCATGTAGTTGTTGTATTATATAAAAAGAGGAATGATGAAAATTTTTAAGTGTGTTAATGCTAATTCTACATTTAACCTTACTTATTTATTAGCTCATTTAATTATAATAGGAGATATTCCAATCGTCATTTCTGTTTTTCACTTAATGAAATGGAAGTTAAATGGTAAAGGAACACACCTGCAAATTATTCAGAAGGCTTGACAAATTTATTTTTTGGGCTTAAATTCTTAAGTCAGGCTCCTGGTTCTAAATGCTTCAGGACTACCCTACACTACTTCTTATGGCAAAGTATATAGTAAGAACATGATAAATATACTGGCAGCTTTTATGTCTGTAATAGTATGCTATTTGATTTTGTTTTACAGTTTTCTTTTGGTCAATAAATTAAAGATAATTCTATATTATACTTTACTAATTCCTAGACATATTCTGTGCCTCTATGATACAAAATGCTAAAGTTTATAGCAGATGAATGAGAGATTTAAAGTGCTAAAAAAAGTAGTGTGCTCTCCTAGAAAAGCATGCATTGTATCAATATTATCATTTTGTCACATGTAGTTTTTTTTTTTTTGTTTTTGTTTTTGTTTTTCGAGGTAGGGTCTCACTCTAGTCCAGGCTGACCTGGAATTCACTATGAGTTCAGGCTGGCCTTGAACTCATGGCGATCCTCCTACCTCTGCCTCCCTAGTGCTGGGATTAAAGGTGTGCACCACCACGCCCGGCTGACATGTAGTATTTATTAAAACAATAATTTGTGACTTTTATAACTGTAGCTATACACCCCCAAATTTATAACATTTTGATTTTTAAAAAAATTTACCTAGGTTATTGTTGCAGTTTCCTTCTCACCGGAGGGACAAAGACCCAACCAAAAGCAGCTTGTGAGAGGAAAGTTGTTTATTTTGGCTTTCAGACTTGAGGGGAAGCTACATGAGGACAGGAAAAAATGTCACAAGTACAGGCTAGACATCACTTTTGCCAGAGCCTATGGAAACAGCAGCAAGAGAGTGAGCTGGATACTGGCTGTGACACCCATAAGCCTGTTCCCAATGAGACACTTCCCCCGGCAAGGCTCCACCTCCCATATTGCCATCCGCTGGAGACCTAGTGTTCGGAACTCATGAGTTAATTCAAACCTCCACAGTCATTCAGCAAATGATTTGGTTTATTTTCTTTAACCCCTGGAACTCTAGACAACCAGACTTCCCCTAAGGTGTTTGAAGAACCGTAGTCTATCCATGGATCCTTTATTGTGTGTGACATGGAGTAGATGTGTCAGTATCTGCAAGTCAGCTCCTGTGTCTGTGTTCAGGGACAATTCTTCATGAATGGTTCTCATTTCTGCATAAGCAGAGATGGGGTGGCTTTTCTTCTGGACTAATTGTTCAAGGATGATTGCACAGCAAACAGCTTGGGAGATACAGACCATGGCATCCCCAGGAGCAGAGAGAGAATTTGATTATTGTCAAGCATAATAAAATAATATATTCTTATGGAACAAAGGTCCTGCAGGCTTGGATTCCGGCTCTGGATTCTTTGGATATGATATGAAGTCACTGTGTGCTCACTGCTCATCACCCTATGAGGACTCGGGATCATGCAAAATGGAGAAGTCATGGAGTCATTTGTCTCGGACCCATGGGTCTGTGTCTTCTGACAGCATGATTGAAACTGAGCTAGTTTACTTATAAATCTGAAAGGAAGGAATTCTGGTATCCTTATACTTTGCAGCTCTCTTTATAATTAATTTTTTTCACTAATACTGAAGTGCTTCTTTCTCTCAAATCTCTTTTTGTATGTGTGTGTCGGGTGCCCATCATTGGGTATATACTCGTTCATATATGTGGGGAGCATATATGTAAGTGCACACGTATATAGAGATCAGAAGATAACCTCAGGTGTCTATCCTCAGGAGCACCATACATTTTCTTTTGGTTTTAGATAAGGTCTTTTGCTGAACTAGTAATTAGGCTTGGATGAGCTGGCCATCAAGCTTTAGGGATTCTCCTATCTCTGCCTCCTCAGAGCTGGGATTATAGACATGTACCACCACCCTGGAATCTGTCACGTCTTAGCACATGCTGTGTATCTTTCTTGTTTTATAGCCTATGAAGGCATCACTCCTTCTGCCACAGCTCCTTCTGCTTCCCATGGTTAGTGACCTCCTTTTAATTTACCTTCACGAGCTCCCACAGAGAAGTTCATGTATCATGTCCCTCACAGCTTTTCCTTCATAGCAAAAATTCATTTTCAGTTTTTATTATATTGAGATGTGAAAACCTATTTCATTGTGCTTCCCAAAGGACCTTTAAGATTAATTTTGACTATTAATTTGACAATCTCAAATGTAATTTGAAATTATATTAACATCAGAAAGACTACTTCTGAATAATACAATAAGAGGACCTTTATTTTTAGGCTTGTATCCTTTTTCCTTATACTTATTTCTGTTTTTATGTTAACTCCTTCTAGTTCCAATTTCTTGGACTATTATTTTCACTGTGCATGGAAAAACTGTCCCATCTGATTTTAATTATAATGTTTGTGGCACAACTGCGCTCTTAATTTCAACCTTGACTAGATTCCATAAATTTTGATGTGCACTGTGAACGTTCCCATTCCCTACATATTCAATAACTCATGGCTCATGGAGAATATTTACTCTTCATATGAGATAGCAGGAGCAATGACATCATTGTTTTCGGTGACGTGGGATGAAAGCATCCAAATACTTTTTACTTAAATCATAATTTTATTTTCATGTCACCTAAGATAATTCTCCCAACATCACGCTTTGTTTTCCAAGAACTAACATTGCAATTTTTCAGGCATATGTATAAGATTTCAGAATTTTAAAGAATCAGTTTAATGTATACCTTCAGACTATTACATCTTCATTGTCCTTTATGTAAATCTATTATTTCATAATTTTTGAGTCAATGAAATGGGTTTCAATCTTGACTGAGTGATCATTTACTTCTGTTTCCTTTGTTATATTATTTATTTTCAAGCAGAGAAAAGGAGAGAGAGGGAGAGAGAGAGGGAGAGAGAGAGAAATGGGCACAGTAGGCACTTTTGCTACTGCAAAAAAACCTCCAGATGCATGCATCACTTTGTGCATCTGGCTTTACATGGGTATTGGAGAATCAAACCCAGGCCATCAGGCTTTGCAAGCAAGTTCCTTTAACTACTGAGCCATCTCTCCAGCCTTGTGTTTCCTTTTATAAGTGAGGGACAATCCCCAAAAGAGTGTGCAGTCTGGGTGCCATCTTCTTCTGCTGGTGACATTCATTACTGTGGTCTGGGAGACAGAACATATGTCCTGGGACTGAGGAGATGGTTCAGTGGTTAAAAGGGCCTGCTGCAAAAGTCTGACAGAGGTCACATTCCCAGGACTCACATAAATCCAGACTCAATGCTGTTCATGTGTGTGTAATCCTAGTGCATCTACAGCAAAGGGAGGAAGAATTAGGAGCTCCTGAAGCTCCAGAGAGAGCTAGCCTGATCTTCACAGAGGCAAAAACAAGAGAGACCATGTCTCAAACTAAAGGGAGAAGACCAACACCCTAAGATTGTCCTCTCTCACACACACGCACAGAACAGACCTGCTGTTTGGAGGAAAAGCTCATCAGAACCTTGATACCAAGTGGGACTGTAGTCAGTTAGACCTTTGTTTTCCTTAGATGTCCTCAATCTCCAACTTCCTAAGAACCACCTTGCGGGCTCCTGCACACTCTCCTCACTTCTATCCTCTTCTCTCTAGTTTCCATGTTGTTCTCTGGCATCTCGAGTCCTATTTAGATCCTATGATGGATCCCTGTCTCATAGGGAAATGAGTCACAATGAGCCTTTGAACATTTCCTTTTCATATACTACCTTGTCATAATTTATATAAAAATCCCTCAGAAATTCCACCAAGAGAATAATATCTTTTCTAAATATTTTTCTAATACAGATTCCTCACACTCCCCATGTTAACAGTCTTGGTCACTTCTATCCTCACTGGAAGAGCAGTCATATGAGTGACTTTTGTTTATCCTTGTCTTGGACCTTGTTGTAATTAAGTCATTGCTGGAATGAGAAAGAACAATATCTAGGGGTTCTAGGTATTAATGGAAGATGTCATTATGGTCTGAGCACCATGTTTGTTAAGTGGTCCCTGTGTATTATTTGAAGAAATCCCAAACAGTCTATGGATACCCATAGCTGCCCCTCAAATTTAATAGAATTACTCAGATTTAAGATGTTTTAACATTTTCCCCAAAGCTACACATACGTAATCATTGGCAGAGAATATTGCCAGAAAATTATTAGGTCAGGAATGACAAGGAACAAATGAGTGGATGAAAACAGCATTTGTTAAAAGTTTAGAAAGAAAGGAGGTCACTGTGCAGCAGACTGAACCAGGAAGAGGCATGGACTTAAAATGGTAGCAACAAGAGTCATAGTTAGCATTTCAAAAACAAGCAGTGTTTAGACCTTCCATTGAGCCTGAAAGGACAGGAAGCCAGCTAGTAGCCAAATCCTCAACAGAGAGCAAATGAGAAACAGACGCGACCCACCCAAGGAGGGACCTGGCTGAGGGACATGGGTTGTGTTCTCTAATCAACCTCTTGAAGATGCTGGGCTTGGAAGTAATGCACAGGAAGTCATGGTTGAAGGAGATGAAAACACACAGTGTGGTTTAGTTCTGAAGGACAGAAGTCAGGAGAATATTGAGGTGGCCCTTTGAAAGGACCTGGACCATGTGAATAGCCGGAATAGAGGGGAGGCATTTTAAAGGGACAACTTAGAACACTTGTGGAATGACAAATCACAGAGGCTGGAAAAAGGAAGAGTCACTTCATGGAACACAATAGCTGGTAGAAAATGAAATAATCTAGTGGAATGTCTTAATAATAGCAGAAGCTTCAGTTGGGAAGGGAAAATTCTTACCAAGAGCCTCCCAACCTGTTCCCAGCAAGGTTTACCCAACTGTCCAATTCTCTTTCCACTGCCTATGGGAAACTCCTCCTTGGTGCTGAATGTGGTGAAATGAAGAAAATAGATTTGAAACAATGTCCCATTTTGCACATCTTAATAGTGTCACCCACGATACCTCCATGACTTCTAAAGGTCCTACCACAATGCTTCACCTTCCCTTCTCCCAAGAATTAGACCATGTCATCTTGATTTCATCTGCATAGGGGGAGACAGTCCTTTACAACATGTATCAGAATGCTTTACACAGATAGCAATCCAGGGCTGGAGAGATGGCTCAATGGTTAAGGTGCTTGCCGGTGATGCCTAAAGAACCTGGTTCGATTCACCAGTACTCATGTAAAGCCAAATACACAAAGTGGCACATGCATCTGGAATTTATTTGCAGTGCACCCATTCTCTCTCTCTTCATTAAAATAAATAAATGAAATATTAAAAACAGGCATCAAAAGTGTATGCATTTAGATATCATATTAAGAATGTATGAAATTTTTGAGCTACCTGAGGATTGATAGGAAGCACTTGGCTCTTATGGTTGTTTCACTGTGCACAGGAGCTAAATGGCAAATAGATTTTACCATTTCTCAGATATAAAAAAATATGGCTGTGACATCCTAACAATCATTCACGGATTTATTTACAGTCAGGGAAGATTTACGGAATATGAATATCCTACAAAGCGTTTGGTGGAGTGTTGTGGATGACTCCAAGACATTCAAGCAGAATGTCTGTCCTAAAGAAATCTGAGGTTTAGTTCTATTCTAACCTATGATGTCGTGAGGGAGAAAACAATGTGATTTCAGAATCTCTCCTAAGTAATAGAAAAAGAATAAAATAACAGATAAAATATAGGATAACTTCATGCACACAGGTGATCTTGAGATTTCCCTTCCTTTTACTTAAAACCATAAGCAATTTCACAAGATTCTTAAAGGTGAATAATAAGGAACTAGAGAGAGGTCTCAGTGTTTGAGGCCCTTGCCTGGCAAAACCTAACGACCTGGGTTCAATAACCAAGTACCAGTTAAAGCCAGATGCACAAGGTGGTGCATGGATCTGGAGTTTGCCTGCAGAGGCCAGAGGCACTGGCTCTCCCCTTCCTTCCCCCACCCCGTGTAAATAAATAAAATATTTAAAAATAAAATAACTGAATAATAAGGAGAATATTTTTGTAATCAAATAGTTTATGCCTTTCTAGTGTGGAAAAAAACTATAGTATTTCACCTTTCTACTTAATGAGAATAGAAGGCTGGGGAGGCTTTGCTGTTTTACATAATAAGGCCAAGGTACAAACTAGGCAATGACATTGAGATATCTTTAAAATTGGATTTCTGTATTGCATTTGACTTAATTTCTTTATGATTAGCTGTCTCACACATGCACACACACACACACACAAAGTTTGTGGCTTTGTGTTCTCATGGCTTAGTCATGTGAAGAAATATGGGAAAGGGTGGTACTGTTGGCAAAGGAAAGTGCTGACACTTTAAAATATACAGAAGCAAAATAAATGAGTGGTGAAAATGTGGCAGGCAGGGTGCAAAGATTCTTGCAACTGTTTGTTTTTTTGCATGGCTTCTGGAAGCTATCTCTATATTCACCATGATGTTTCTGTCTTGTCAGCATTTTTTTCTCTATTTGTGTTGGACTTTATGTCATATCTAAGAATAATAAATAATTTATAAGATGCAATAATGGCCGGGAACATTTCTGGCAGATTTAAAAAAATTATTTTCCAATAACTCATTTGATAAACTCTTGAGTTCCTTTCTCTAGAACATTTCACACAACAATGCTCTGTTTTAAGGGTTGTCTGTCAATGAGTAGCGAAGCATCCATTGCATATTCAAGCCTGCTTTTTGAACGGGTCCCTTTCTTGTTTCATTTTATTGATTTTTTTTAATGTAAGTGCCATTTTCTGGGAGTAATCTGATTCTTTAGGATATGGAAATATAGTCATGCTAGGGAAAATTCACTCTTTAGCTTCTCAAGGAAAATGAGTCTTTCAGAGTAATAAATACATTTCACAATTCAATTTTACCTACTACATCTTTTCATTATTTGTCTACTCAGCCCTCTCTAGATACACATGAGCATGTGCAGTGGTTAGACTACTGTACTATGAAAAATGGAAAACAAAACAACGGCATCTTTAGACATACTCCTGAGAAATAATAATGTCTTTTTGTCTTATCAGAAAATTTCTGAGCATGTACATTTATTTAAGTCTGGCCATTTTCTAAAATTAATGTAGTGTGTAATTTCTCTTCTCTGTTCCCTTTTGCAGATTTTATGGGTAACCCAATGTTGGTGGCAGAGGACCACAGGTACTTATTTTATTCTTGATTATTTCCTTCCCTACAGTGTTGGCAGCTTAGCCTGCTCTTCTTAGTGATTAAGGTCATGCTCACATTATACTGTCATCACATCAGGGCTGGAGAGTGTTTCTAGAGACTGAATTTCAGTGTACTATGTGATGCATGTTTTCTGTCCTTTCTTAAGCCTCTTTGTCACTAAAGATTTGATTTGCAAACTGGTCATCCTCAATTTGGCTGCAGACCCAGGATTTTGAATATGTAAAGTAACTTGCCTTTACCACAATGAGAAGGTTCAGGTGAAACCAAAGGGGACTGGAACTCTAATTAAAGGTGCCCATGAGTCATAGTGATCCCAGAAGCATGGGAAGTTCTCAGAGTCACCCTCAAGGAGACATGGGTGCAGGAAGAGTAGCCAGCAGGTGGATAGCTCCTTTCTGAGTCATTTCTTTAGTGGTTGATCATCATAGCCAAGACTGACTAGTTGAATTCCAGGATTGAAATACTTTGCCCCTTCTGGGAAGGTACAGTGTTCTTCACCACACTTTCCCCTGGCCATTTTTCTGTTATTATAGACACATACATATCCAATGTCTGATCTTTTGAGGCAGAGATTTGTAACCTATAGTCTGATTCCTCAAACCCAAGATAACATTTATATCAAGATGTGCCAATAAGACTATGAGATGTGCAGAAAATCACTTTTCATTCAAGCTAATAAAGTCAATGCTAATAATATTAACTATAGCATCCGATGTGTCCTGATTATAGAAACATAGTTTTAACAATATATTTCTTATAATCAAGATAAGTTGCTAGTTTATAGGCAGAAATTTGCACTTGAATGCCCCCATATTAATGATACACAAACCTTAACTGTTCGTGTAACTACACAGACATCAATACCTTTCAGCTGGTTGGTTATGAACTAAGTGTTGGGAAAATTTAGAAAGTAAATTAAGAGATCCCTTTTCTCAAGGACCTTATGTCCAATAAGAGGAAAGATCACATTATGTTCAGATGGGTAGAATTTTCTCAACAACATTATATTTGTAATGATTCAAATTACTTTAAATTTGACCAAAGCATTGCACATGAAATTTTCAGCCTGAGCTTTCACCTTATTTAGCTAGATGTTATCCATGGGTTATAATTATGTTATCAGGTACTGGGATTTATTTTTATTCTGCAATTTTGTCATTAGACTTATGACTGAACACTCATTCTTTCACTGGCCACCCAGTGCACAAACTCTAGGTGATGAAACCCTAAGACATGGCACCTGTCTGAGTAGACTTAACAGTACTGAAGAAAGATAAGTAAATCCTCAAGGCACATGAACTGACATTCATAGGAAAAATGTTATATAGACTACCTGAGAAGAAAAGAAAGATTTATTTAAAAATGTAGAGTCAGAACCTCCCGGAAGAAGAGAAGGTGTCAGCCATGGCAACAAGGTGAGAATTTTCAGTGTCTGTAGATGATCAGCATTGAATAGGCTTATGTACAAAGATCAAGGACAATTATTCAAACCACTATTTATTTGCTAGGTCCTGGGGTATAAATATTACTAAGATGTCCTTCTGCTTATTAACAAACTTCTATTCTATTGTGAACCAATCCCAAATTGGTAGATGATATCAATAACCTAGTAGCTCAGGTGTTAAAGGGTTTATCCTCGTGTCAGAGAGGGATTTGTGAGAGTTTTCAGATCAAGGAAAGCTGTTTCAAAGTGTTCTCAGTGGAATGGAGAAGAGAATAGCAGAAAGGGAAGAGAGAGAGAGAGCGAGAGAGAGAGAAAACACTATGAATCTAATGTACCTATACTGAGAATTCTCACTAAGTACCACCTTGAAGCTAAATTTCAAATTTGATAGACTGTTTTCAGCAGATAAGTATTATTATAACACAACCTGAATTCATCTTGAGGGATACAATTTCCACACTTTGGGTTGACATTTCCAGGTCCCTGAGTAGATCTTGATTAGCTTGGTAATTTTAACCACCCTCTTTACAAAGATGAAGGTCTTTGGCTCAGAATTCCTTCAGTCGATTTATACCTCCACAGTCTTTCTCATCAGGCTGCTCCCTCCCTGTCCAGTGATAGCAAACCCTGATAATCGGGCTTGATCAACACTGCATGCTTCTTTTTGACTTAGTACTCAAACCCACAGAGGGTGTCGTCACCAACATTAAATCTCATAAAACAGATTGACAGTGGGAGTTGTTGAAATGGGATGAGTGATTTCACCTTGATGCGGCTGTGTTTTCTGTCATTTCAGGCAATAGGCTTGTGGGCATCCGCTGTGGCTAGTTCCCAACTGCAGTTCACTGCAGTTCCTTTATCGGAGGCTCCGGAAATTATAGTCTTATTTCTTTGTTGTCTTATGGTCCTACTATACAAACAAACTGGCATTTACATTCACTAGCTCTCAGCACAAAGATAGAGAAGGATACATCATCCTCAGATTGCTACCTAAATTCTAATTCCAAAATCTTTTTTTTTTTTTGCTGCTGAAGATAAATGGAATGAACAGAAAATTTGGGAGCTTTAATGGTCTGATAACTGTAGGGGAAAAAACAATTTCAGATAAATTGTCAAAGGAGCTATATTTTAAATGGTTTTGATGGGCCGATAAAGTTTAAACATTATACAATGCATACTTGCCATGTTTCCCCAGTAGATTATTTTGGAGAATAAAACACTAATAAATCTTACTTTGGATCCTGAAATATTTTCAGGACTCCCTGCCCAAGTCTAACAGTACAGGAACTTTCCAGCAAATACCAAAGTCCTGACCAGTAGCACTGGGTCAATATCTATTGGCTCAAGGAGATTCCAAAATGCTTTTCTATTTCTGTAGCTTCACACAAGATGAAGTATCATGGTTACAAAATAAGGAACCTTCTGACAGGATCTGAGAAATGTGGGCTTCTGTCCACAGATCATAGTGAAGCTAAGACACGCAGTGGGCTAGTCTTCAATCTTTTATGCATGGAAACTTGGGGCTGGCTAATGATGTAAGAGCGAGGTGCTCTTAGCTGTCCGTCAGCCTCTGAAACATCGCCATAATTAAGTTTCAAGGCTGAACTCCATAGATCACTTGAACAAAGATGAGGGTTGAAAAGGTCTCGTTGATATGGATGGCATAAGTCATCTAAATGCCCAATCAAAGGTGCCACATTAAATATCATCCTTTGATTAACTCCCAAAGAAATATATCTACTGGAGAGAGGAAGAGGCCCCTTGAAGGTCTGCTGAAAGGTGATGGTGGTGGGGGGTGTTTATGACAAGCAGCTTATCAAGTATAAAGCCCATGACAGAACCCTGGAGCAAATCAGAGACAAAGAAGCGGGGCCTTGTCTATGTAAACACAGAATCCAGGCAAAGACTAGGGAAGGAACTAGACCAGCAGAGCCATTCCCACCGAGCTTTGCTGTGGATTCCTGCAGGCTGCGAGAGGACAGTAACTCTGTCCAAGTGCCTGCCACCTCGCCCAAAGCTTCCAGTGGAGGTCACCCAGAAACCCACCCTGGGGAAATGATAGATTTTTTTTTTAATTTGCTCTTCGGTAGCATTGATTTTTAAAAAGGAGGTTATGACTTTGAGAAGTTTCTTTTCCTTATCTGAGACTCAGTTTTAATTTTGAGAATAGGACACTCACTATCCATTCCCAAATTGTTTATGGTTATGAATGGGATGTTGAAAACTACAGTGTCACAGAAATTAAGAAATCAGCTGGTTCGTAAAGCAGTTCAATCTTATTGGGGATCGATGAACTATGTAGTAAGAATTCCAGTGAAAACAGCACATGAATTAATCGTTGGTTTTAACATATTGCCTTAAAGTCAGTCAGTGTATGTTCTCAGTGTTCTTTGGGCGGATGAATAAGCCCTTGAGAGTCTGGAACTCAGGGACCCTGTGTCTGAAACCTCAAGCACCTGCCACCAGATGGCAGTATGTAGCAAGTAAACACCAGGTGCTTTCTGGTCAGGTGGGGAATCCCAGGGCTTATCATTTATGGAAAGATACTTAGGATGTCTGTACACATACCTTGCATATTATTTTAAAAGAATCAATGAAGACGGAATATTGACCCTAACATGGAAACAGCCAATGTTCTTCCATGTTTAAGTGTTTTCTGCCATTCCTTGCTCTGTTATTTTAAGGGAGTCTGTGAATCTATTTGGTAACTCATTACCAAGTACTCAATCAAGTACTTTTACTTCAGCTCAACTGGTTGTCTCCCTCCAAGGTGATTGTGGGTGATGATAACTGGAATTTGTACTGTATAGAATCTTTGGGGTTTTTCTATTGTTTTAATCGTAGAGGTACAAATATTTTTCTGTGAGCTTTGTCTGAATAAACGTGAGATTTCCTATCTGTGCCTAAGGCTTATTGTCTATATTGTGTAGTATTAGAAGGAAATTTGGGTGTTATTCCAAAAGGCTTTGAAAATATTAAATATTAGGAATCTGTTCTGAATTCTCTTGAGTGGCAGTACTGTAGGACCATCACAGGATGGGGTGTGACAGGAGCCTACCCAATCTCTCTCCAATTTCTTTTAAAGCTTTGACTCTCTCAAGCCTCCTTTTATCTTCCAGACCTATTTTTTGCTTAGCTATGTCTTTTATTCTGCCAGTCTGCCTTTCCTAGCTGAGATCTAGTTGTAGCACAAAATCTACCAGGTAAAGGTGGCGTCCCCTCTTTTTGAGTGATTACAGGTGATGTGCAAATGCAACATTTCAGGATGATGAATTTGAAGACACTTCAATGAATTCTTAAGGCCACTTGGAAGTCAGCTTTTTTCCACATTCCTTACAAGGAGCAGAGATCCTTTGGGGACTGCTTTACATGGTCTAATCTCCTTTGTTACCTGTCCATCCCATGGTGTCGTGTTGTTGAAGGATGTTGCCAGCAGTCACAGAAAAGGCTCTTTGACTCCCCAAGGTTCTCGGTCTGGAGTCTCGAGCTCTTCAGTAAAGGGAAACCAGAGCAGCAGCTCCACAATTCATTTGGGGAATTCATCTTGGATAGCAAGATGGCTTCCCCAGCTCCAAGCATAAGCCAAATCCTTCCTTTCACCATCAAAGTTTCTTCACCTCACCCCCAGAAGCTTAGAGCTGTTTCTGTTTAAGTTTTGTTGTCCAAACTAGATCAGGTAGCCATTCTGAGCACCTGTGGTGGATAGGACAGCATTATAAGCATAAAACATTATTAAAGTAGACACAAGGAAGGGGCCAGCTTGGCCAGCCAGCAGTTCCTGCTGGATTCCCTATATGAGAGCCTGCCAACTGACTTCCTGCATTCAAAATAAAAAGTCCTTGACTTGCAGTTGAGCACATGAGTTCCCAGAATGAGAGGATTTCCAATTTTTTTCTTGTAGCTCAGGGTGGCCATTTGTCTATTCTTGTAAAAGGATATATGTTTAAATGTCTCTATACAATTTCAGGAAATCTGCTTCTTCCTTGCAGTGTATCTACCCTCTCCTGTCTTCTCAGCATCGTATGTGATGACTGGGAAACCATCTTGGATAATAAAATGTTCATCAGGAAGGAAGTTGGTTTTAATAGGGAAAGTAGATAGGACAAGTCTGGGTTCTAAAACCCTAGTATAGAGAATCATAATATATCAGCCTTTGATTAATTTTCCTTTCAGCCATCTCTGGCTTCAGCATATATTAATTAATTAATTAATTAATTAGTGTGTTGTTCTGAGCCCCTCCTCCGTACACCCATCTCCAAACCCTTGGCACCTGCAAATATCATCTTATTTGAAAGAAAAAGTCTAAGAAAATATAATAATTTTAGCGTCTCAAGATAAGATCATCCCAGACTTTCCAGATGGACTCTTAATCCAATGACCAGTGTGTTTATAATAAACATATAGGGGAGAGTAACACAGAGAGAAGGCTCAGACACACAGAGAAGGGGGATTATGAGAAAGGCAGGGGTTTGAGGATGCAGCTACAAGGAATGCTGAAAGACCCCCAAAGTGGAAGAGGTCAGAAAGAAATTTCCTCTGGTGCCTCTAGAGGGAGCAGAGCACAGCTCTGCCAACACCTGGGGGGAAATATATATAATTGGATAGGGTAATAGATACAGTTTAGGCTGGCCTAATTGCCTCAGCCATCTTAGTGCTGGGATTATAAATGTGCACTATCATGCCTGGCTTAATACTGGATTTATGACCATCAATACTGACAGGACACCTACCTGTGTTCACAAAGTATGTGATGACCCTGGATGAAAGCTTTAGGAAGCATACACTTGTGTATGCTGCTTTTTGTGAAGGGGTTTGTTACTCATAAAAAAAACAACATTTTTCCAAACTGTATTCATATCTGGAAATCAAAGACTACATGCTGTCATAATTTATGGTATAGAAGAGAAACTGTATGTGTACCTGGATAGTTATTAGTGACACCACATTTGCTTGGCTATTAATCCATAAAGGTATTGCGTTTTTTTTCTAGAGACTGTTAATTTCAAATATAGCCTGGAAGAATGTCAGGAATGATCACTAGTAATTATCATCATTGCTATGTGCTTAAGTTTATATGCTGAAGCAAGAGAGAAAGAGGGGGGCTGACAGGACAATTAAACCTACAGTAATGAATCAGAACTTTGGATGTGGTTCGATGTTGATATCCATTATAAGTTTTAGTTTACACTGTGAATAAAGTAGACACTTCTCTCCCACTCACCAATGCTAAATAAAAAACCCAGCAGATTGTCTGCTTATTTACATTTAACCTGCTTTCTGAGCTCATTGGGTTCCTCTAGTTTTGAAGTCTTCCTCAGTATTCTGTAATACCAATTTATGGATTATTTAACTTGATTACTAAAATAGATTTGTGTTTTTTTTATTATAGTATTCAATCCAGTCCTCCAATTGTCCATAAAACAAGAGTTTGTGGCTTCTTATTGGTCACAATGAAGACCACACTGACTATGAAAAACTTAAAAGATTAGCTTCAGAGCTTATTTTGCTATTGAAAAGTTGTGTGCACCTAAAGAAGTAACTTTATGATTTAGGGTAGAAATTGATACAAGGGTATACACATATGTAAAGGGCTTCCTTTGAACCTAGTCATTTTCATAAGTTTCATTGCCACATTTTTATATACTGTCTCTAGAGAAAAGCAGAATCTTTTGAAACCATTTGTCCATCATCACACACTGACAAGTAGCCGAGGTTGGATTCCATCCCAGCCCTAAATGACTCCAAAGCAAGATTTCACAGAAAACGACAGGCTTATTCTAGCCCTACCCATGAATACAAACACTGTCTATGACTGGAGATAGCTAAACTGATAGGAAATGCCATGCAATTAGACTGTTCTGGAACTGGGAAGCCACATGTATGATGAAGTGTTATATTAAGCATTGCAGATATCTCTTGCCTTAATAGTGTCTCTGTTGGGCATTTGAGAAAACACATCTTGTCAAATCCCACCATCTGGACTGCGTCCTTCTTCCTTCTGATCACAGTGGATCTAACATGTAACATATTCCTGACTGTCTTCCTTAAGGCTTAAATTATCAAAGAATTCAATTGCTCAGCTGGGAGACTGACAGATTTGACATACATTCTCTCAATGATTAATTTCGAAAACTTAGTGTGTAAGTCTAGATAACCTTCTGCAAAGGGGGGGGGACTAGAAAATTCCCTGCTAAAGAAATGAAATATTGAAAGGGTTAAATTTATCAAAGAAGTAACATGGAAACTAATAAGAAAAAAAGAGTTCACTCATGCCAGGCTATTCTATGAAGCCCAAGATGGTTTGTTGAAGGGGCTGAGACCTGTCTCTGGCTCAACAAGTCCTTTCCCTAATGGGCTCTTCAGGGGGCACATTCATTCTTCAAGGCATTAGGAGCTCATTTAATTCTCTGAATTGGGCCCATTATTTGCTAAAAGCAATGCTGCCACCCACCTAAAAAGTCTTTCATACAGAACCCCACAGTTTGAACTAATTAATTTCTGCATTATTTAGCTTAATGCACATCATTAAGTCCATTTTCTTTCTTAGAGGCATGGATAATTCAGATAATAAATGTCTTTATAAAGAACTTAACTTATAAGCCCCCTCCCATTTATTATGTATCTTGATCCTTAAAACAACTACATGAAGTTCCCTGTGTGTACAGTAATTATACAACAAGCTCTAAGAACAGGGGCCAAATCTGTCACAGTCTGTTACTCCCCTGGTCTAGTGGAGGGCAAGGACTGGGAATGTACTCATTAGTAAGAACCAACTCATGTAACCTCAAAATAGTCCTACAAAGCAATTCCAAAGTAAGGCGGCTTCCAAGGGGCTGAGTAAGTTGTCAAGCTGTAGACAACAGGTCATTACAGAATTTAGCACATCTATGTATCTACATACATGTATCTATCAACATCTTGTACACATGTCCAGCTTCTGCACACATGTGTGTCCATCAGGTTTTGGGCAGGTATCCATCAGCTATGGTGCACACATACATATACCAGAGTACCCAACAAAAGAGATTGCAAATTTTATTTTCATACTTCATTGTTGATAATGACTTAGTGATTTTTCCATTTGTAATGAGCTGTGATGGAGGTTAACGAGTTATACAGAATAGCTGAACATGGGTTATGTTGATATTTTGAGCCAGACAATTCCTTACTAGGATGGAGGGAGGTGGGATGTCCTGTGAACATGCAGCAACATTTCTAGTTCATCCCTCCTCGCTGGACTAGCAGCTCCCTCTGTCACATGGGGAAAACCACTGTACTTCCAGAAGTGTGCTTTCTTGAGAACAACTGCCTTAGTATTTTAAAACGTTCATGGAGCAGCGTTCAACAGGCCAAGAGAGTGTCATGTAAAAATTTGATAAGTAAACTGGTCAAAATGAAGGGAGATGTTTGAAAGCAATGCTAAGATGAGGCATAAGTATGGGCAAGACATGTTAGCAGGGAGAAGAAAACAAAGCCATTGGTCTTGATCAGTCTGCAAATTCCATCCTTAATGAATCACCAAGACGTGATGTAAATGGACTTCCTGACCTCCCTCTGGTGATTTATATAGAATATATAAATATGTAATAATGATTTATATCTAATGTCCTAGGGCTCAGCCTCTGAAGCAGTCCCTGCTGGTGTCATTACACCTTCTCTGAGAGCCACACTGCCTCCATTCCTTTAGAATACACCCTTTCTCCTCCAGATAAGGCTCCTTTGTAGCCTCGCCCAGAATGTGTGTCTGCCTTTCCCATTCTCCCCTCTGCCTGGCTCTGTAGAATATCATGGTTCCTTCCACGTGTGCATGGAGTCCCTTTCTTCCTTTCCCTGAAAGTAAATCTAAAACCCTAAGCTTTAATGTCCACAGGGGCAAAGAAGAGAAACGTGGATGTGGAGTTCAAGGCATTGAAGCTGTGGCCCCACTTTGCCAGGTCCACATTGGGTAGCTGTAGTTTCCCAGCAATATTTTCCAGTGAACTTTAAGAAGATTGTCGACTCGCACTTTTTTGACACTTGGAAACAGTTGTGTGGGCATTTTAAGTAAATATCCAAAAATGGTTCTACAGCTATTTGCCATACATATACATATACATATCATGTATATGTTTATATATGTTATATATATATAACATATATATAAACATATACATGATATCTATCTCTCTCTATCTATCTGTATATTCAGAGAAAGTCAGAGAGAGATAAAGAGAGAGAGAGAGAGAGAGAGAGAGAGAGAGAGAGAGAGAGAGAGAGAGAGAATGAGGGCCTCTGGCCCCTGTAAAAGAACTCCAGATGCATGTGCTACTTTGTGCATCCAGCTTTACGTGGGTACTGGGGATTCGAACCCAGGCTGTTAGGCTTTGCAGGGAATTGCTTTAACTGCCGAGGCATCTCTCCAGTTGTAATTGTTATTTGAGTCATGTTTAAAATCTGGACCTCCATGAACCCAATGGACTAAAATTAATCTCTGTATTGTTTGATTGGATAAAAAAATATTTAAGTCACTATTTTAACTGTGGGTATTGGATAAGGAATATGGACTTATAATTTCTGTTGTCACACAAAAACATTTCAAATAATAACTGCAGAGCATGCATACTTCTCTTTTCTTAGCAAGAAAGAATTTTCAGTTTGAATGGTTTGATGGCAACTAATGGTGCAAAACTGACTCTTATTACCAAAGTATGCAATTAAGTCATGCTTCTGTTGAGCAGACCCTTCTGTCTGTACAAGATCCCATAGTAACTGACCCGGCATTCTCCAAGCACCATTAAGGAATTCTGTAGACTTTGAATTCTAGTGCTCCCCATGCCTCAAACTCATAGATTACTACCATCCAGGCATGACTCAGGAGGAAAGAAACATCCAAGTCTTGCCTTATTGAACATATATTTTAGCAAAGGAATAAAGTTAATAATGCCAAAATAAATATATTTAGCTAAATTTGGCCAGGACTATCATCAATTTAAGGAAGGGATTTATTGGCTGTTAACACGGGAAACAAGCATCACCTGCAGTTTTAAATATGAAGTGTGTTGAGATCTCAGTCTATAGGAAGCTCTCCATAGTTTGTTCAGGATTTAGTATAGATTTATCTTGGTGTTTTTATAGGTGTGTGCCAAAACCAGACCCATGACTGACAATCTTAAGATTCTGGCACACAGAATAATCATTAGATTTTAAAATATCCCTTTACAGTAGGCTGGCAGAACAATTTTTTTTCCTGAAAGTTAGGTAAAACTATGAACAAATAAAAGAAAAGGAAATAATGGGGAAATACCTAGATATGTAAACTATGCAGTTGGTTTATAAGATAATAAAAGTTTCATCTTGTACAGAGACAACCAACTGTAAGAGTACTCTGCATGATTTCTGGAAAAATTATATTCCACTGTGAGATTCTAGTGGGGCCCACGGAAAGACTTTATAGACTTCCTGACTTCTCTCTGGTGGCACAAGTTTGCCTGTGGCATCAGCCCATGGGGACAAGACAGAAATGACACAATAATTCCTAGCCATCTCAGCATGATAATTTTGAAACCCAATTATGAGTACCTAAATGTCAACTCTGTTAAATATGTCACTTCTGGTCATGGTAGCCACTGTTAATAAGTTCATTCCAAATAAATAAAGGAAGAGAGAATGAGGTTCCAGGTCCTTCTATTCTACAAGAGAAAGTGCAGGTTTTGCCAAGTTTGGTCTGACTGTGTGGCACTGCCTTTTGTAACTGGTTTAAAATATACACGATTAAGGATAGACTTGATGTTCTGAGCGCTGTGGTTTTCTGGAAAAAAAAAATATTGCCAAGCCAGTCTGAATTCATGATTAAATCCACTGTGAAGGCTAAAATTGGAGTTCTTGACTCAAAGGAGTGCATCAATAAAAAGCATTCCACGCTTCCCTTTGCTTTAAGTATGTCGCAAGGTGTAATTTTATTGGAAATTCAGCCAGCAGCCTTGCAAAACGGTTGTAAGGTCTTACTATATTCTCACCGTGATCCAGGAGCTAGCAGACAAACAAAATCTTATAATACTGCATCGATAGCTCATCAAATGGACACTAGGTAAAACTGACTGATTGGCTGGACTCTAAAAGAAGGAAGACCAATAAGAGAGGGTAGGGAGAGCAGCATGCGTAGAGATATGGGAGCCTCTAGCGAGGTGTGGTCCCAGCTCTGCTGCAGGACTTGGTATTCCAACAGTGCTGTGAAGCAGAAGGTATTGCCAACGGAGAAATTAGGCCTGAAAGATGAGTCATCTATAGATTAACCTCCTATGGTTTGTGTGTGTCTGTCCTTCCCTATTGCATCATAGGCAGGGACAATGTCTTTGTAGTATTCTATCTTCTGTGTTTAATCATTTATAGATGTTTAATATACATCAGGTTATTGAATGAATAGCTCTGATTCTGTGTCTTTCACACTATTCATAGGATGGTGGTAAGCAAACATTGGACATTCTGTCCCAAGTTCTAGAAAAATGATTGGTCTTTCATTACACACTAGGGACAGCCTTCCCTCGGTGCCCCAATTTGTCAGAGCACCAGGACCACGCCTTATGGGTCTGGCATATGTGGGTACTGGGGAATTGAATCAGGGGCCTTAGGCACGAGAGGCAAGTGCCTTAACCACTAAGCCATCTCTCCAGCCCGACAGATGCCATTTTTTAAATGCTGAAAGGGAACCCATTTCTGATTTGAGAGGCAATTGAAGTTTCCTTCTCTACTGGCTTAGAGGTTGAGTTCAAACAAACAACTGCTTCAGATATAGATGAAAATTGAAGTAGTGTCTGAGGGCTCCGGAAAGGTTCCCTGAGGAGCCTGATTTTGGAGATTTCACAAACAAGTTCAGAGCACATCAGTTATTAAAATGTACAGCTCCGTTTATGGTGGCAGAGTGATGTCCACCCCACTGCTCATGCCATCATTTTTCCTGCCATCATGGAGCTTCCTCTTGAATCTGTAAGCCAAAATAAACCCATTCCTTCCTCCACAAGCTGCTTTTTGTTGGGTTCTTTGTCACAGTAATGAGAAAGCTGACTACAATGATTTTGGTACCAGAGAGTGGGATCTTTGTCTTTGCTGCTGGAACCCTGATTCTGTGGCTTTGGTCTTTTGCAACTGATTTACAGGAGGAGGAATATAGACATAATTGTAACTTGTAAGAGATGCTTCACAGTGCTTTAAGTACAGCTTCATGGACCCATTCAGGTCAGAGTTGAAAGATCTGAATACAGAGAGAACTATGAACTGTGAGCTTTGGCTTTCCAGGGTGGGAAAGAAAGTTGTTGGGACTGTGCCAGAGCATTTTGTTTGAGAAATAATACTTTCAAACTTTCTTGCAACTAAGTAATCTATACCTTTCAAATATATGCCTTCTTGAAACAGCTGGGCATGGTCAGTCCTATGGAGTGTGGAGACCAGAATATCAGCAAGGCTTGATGACTGAGGATGGGGGGTGGGGATGGCAAAAAACAGTGGCTCTAGGTTGAGTGAGAGACTATGTCTCAAGGAAACAGGTGGATGAGAGAAAAGAAGAGAAAACCTGATGTTCTCCTCTGGTCTCCTCATGCATGTGCGCATACCTCTGTGCAAATGTGTGCAACTCTACACACACACATCTCATCTCATAACACACACACACACACACACACACACACACACTGCACAAAAAAATCTATTTTTAAGGTGAAGAGTGATTGAGGAAGATAGCAAATACAGTCCTCTGGCCTCCATATGCACACAGACACATATTGATATACATTCACACTTATGCACACCATGCACTCATGCAAAACCCAGTGTATTCATTCACACAGATAACATATATGGCACATTTTCTATAGATAGCAGCAATGACATGCACCTGTACGTATGCTCCTTGTCCAACACTCTGCTTCGGTCACAATTCTGGTTTGCTTCCTGAAGGACCTCAGCTTGGAGTCAACTCTAGAACATTTGCATTGGCTTTATTCCGAGGTCGACTATCCAACCCTACTTGTTACTCACAGCATGTATCAGCAGGATGTCTGGCCAGGTTCAGGGGCACAACTTTGAATATAGAGTAGGTTTGTTTTTCTCTCGGATTCAGTGTTCCTGGTTTCCATGGGGAAGGAGCCCATGCTTTTGACCTTTTTAGCACCACACCAACTGAGCTCACTGACCCAGATAAATATTGTCTGTCTGACATGTGCTTGAGGAATAATAAACTGAGTCCACTCAGATATCATTGAGGGAAATGGAGATTGGATGAACCCCAATGTCAATGTCAGACTTCCCTTCAAATCATTCCTGTTTAACTTTGGCCTCTGCCGTGCGATTGTTTTCTGTGGCTTGAAGATTCAAAGAGTTCTTTGCTTGATCAGAGGTTGACATTAGTTTGCATTTGCTGTCCACATTGCAAGTGATGGCTGGGAATTTATCCTGGGAGATGCATGGTTGGGGAAGCAGGGCAGAAAGTGCTGGAGGGAAACTGGGAGTAGACAATGCTCACCATGGTTATTGAAAGAAAACTATATGTCATTGTGCATGTGTGCATACAGACATGTGCACGAGTGTGCACACCACACAAACACACACACACACACACACACACACACACACACACACACACACACACACTGGAGAAGAATGGAGGGAGTTAGGGTTTCAGATCTATTGGGAAGAAAGGAGAGAGGAAATGTTACTTGCTGAAGCTGTGGTGGTGATGGGGAGTACATTGTCATGGAGAAAAGAAGGCATGAGACCAATTTACTGGGGGAAAAAATCCCACTATTGTTATAGATTTACTCTAAATGATAGGTTTTCTTTAGTTTATTCATCTGGGAGTATAAAAACAATGCCATTTTTCTTCCTGCATTATGGGATTTATACTCTCTTTCTTCTACTCATGAGAATGTATAACCTAAGAAAAGTAAGAATGCTTCTAATTAACATGCTTTGTTCATCATTCAAGAAACTCTGCTGGCAAGGCCTTCATTTTGGCTTAATAAGGAAATCATTGAAGTTACAAGAATAACGCAGGCATTAAAACGGTAGAGAACACCACACAAGTCATTTGCTTCCATTGGAACGTCTTTGTACATGGTTTGTATAATCACTGAAAATATGTTTGAGTCTAGGTGAGTGCAAAATGTTTTTCTTTTAAAAGAAATGTAGTTCTCTTTGCTTATAAATGAGCAATATGAAAGCTAAAATGAGTTTGTGGGGTATGTTTTTGAGGCTCACGCTGCTAAAATGCAGGACAGAGTTATGAAAAAAGGAAATCAACAAAATTTTCAGAACTGCTCAGTGTATAAGACTGCAGAGGTCCAATCAACTCAGGCTGAAATGGATCTTAATAGTCATTTTTACTTAGCACAAAACTCTGATGTATTAAAACCGTTTAGCAGGTAGGCCATCACAAGATGTGGCTCCATGATCGTTGTCCTGAAGCATATGGGAAACGAAGTCATTTGACAAGGTGGTTTATATCTTGGCTCTAATCTCAACTAAAGAATGGCAGCTCACCAATGCAGGGATTTAAAAGGTTTGCCCACTAAATATTGTAACTCATTATGGACAATTAAAAAAATTCATTAAATTTTAAACAATTTCTGAGGTAGGTGGGCTGATGAGGATGAACCTCTTTTATAGAAAAAAAAACTCATCTTTGAGATTGAAATGTGATTTAAATTAAACCTTTTTCCAAAAAAAGGTTTGAAAATCTTCAATATCATACTCTCCCCACCCAATATTCTAACTTCTTTTTGGTTAATAATTTAACCAGTAAATCTCTGTCCCCTCATGCAAGTGTTCGTGTTTGTTAAGTTCTTTTGAGAAAGATCTACTTTCTGTAACTTTCTGTGGCAAAATGTCTGTTTCATAATCAAAATACTGCTTAGGACTAAAGGTGAAGAGGTGATTTAGTGGTTAAGTGCACTTCGTATGCAAGCATGAGAGCCTGAGGGGTATGAGATTGAATCTCCAGAACCTGTGTAAGCAGCTGGGTGTGATTATGTGTGCCTATATCCCCCTTATTCTGCGAGGCAAAGACCCAAGGATGTTTGGGGCTCACACAAAGCAAGCTCTGAATCAGTGAGATGCTGCCCAGCAAGGCATGAACTGGCAGGTGAATGACTTGGGGAGGAGAGACAGCAAATGGAATGTGTTCCTCTGGCCCTGCAGGCAGGCACCACATAAGCACATGCACATGTGCATACATCACACACACACACACACACACACACACACACACACACACTGTGCATGCACACACAATACTAATTAAGGAACTTTCTCCAACATGCAGAGGCCATGTCATCATATGAGACAGATGATAATCAAACAAGTTTTAAGCTCCCAGTATTCCTCAGCTTACAGGAAGTCCCTCTGTGCTGCAAATGTTGGTCATTAGGAGATGGAAAAGAACAGAAGAAATCATTTTTCATGGTGTGTATATTTGGCAGTTTTTTTTTATTACTATAACAAAGCACCCAGATCAATTTACAAAGAAGGAAGGCTTCTTTTGGATACAATGTCAGTTTATGATTGGTTGACTCTCTTGCTTTGGGACTATGACATGATAGCACATCATGGCAGAAATGTGTGACAGAGGATGTCTGTTTACCTATGGCCAGAAACAAAAGAGAAGAAGAGAAAGAAAATGGAATCCCACATTCTTCGTAAAGTTCATGCTTCCAATGACCAGAAGCTCTCCCGCTAGACCCCGTCTTTAAAGTTTCCACCACCTTTCAATAGTGCTAAGTAGACTTTGACCCATAAGCCTTTGGGGAATGTTTGAGATCCAAACTATAGCAGATTCTTTGTAAAGACATTCTTATAATCTGCTCAGGGAGTGTGCTTTTTACCTTAGTAATAATATATGGTCAGGAATAAGTGAGATCTTGAAGTCATTAATATATTCATGCTTAAAGTCTGGTAGAATAGTAGTTTGAAAGATAGTCTAGGAGTTGAATATATATTAATTAATATATATCATATGTTGTATATATTAACTCAGATTGAATTTGACCCTTTTGAAAAATTGACAAGCAGTGGAATAAATAAAATTGGGAACTTCTCTTATTATACAAAATCTTTACTTTTGGGTCATTTAAGACTGGTCTGGGGACTCCAAGATCTGCATTCCTAACTTCCTTTTATCTATTTCGGTTCCAAGGTATCTATTGAACTTGAGACATCATTCTTGTATTCAAGAATGAAGGAGTATAGGCAATTGTCAAAAGAAAGGAGACAATTTCCTCCTTGTAAGGTTCTCCTTTTTATATGGGAAGGAAAGTGCCTCCCTTTAGAGATTTGTGCTCACATCTTATTAATTACATCCTCACAGATACGTCACCTAAAGTAAGAAGGGAATCTCAGAATTTAAATTTGTATCTCACATCTTTCCTCTGTACCATGGTTTCAGCTTAGGACAATAAGAAATGTTCTTTGCCTTTTCATTTGCCTAATAACACATTGCAGGTGCTTTAGAGTGTCCCCCATCTAAGAATGGAGAGAAACTAACACTGACCAGCCTAGAGATGACGCCTGAGACATCCACTTAGTGCACTTGGATACTTGTTGTTCAACAGTGTCCTCAATATGCATGTTTGATTGCCTTCCCACAATTCACCATGCCTAACAGCTCAAAGTCAGGGCTGGAGAGATGGCTTAGTGGTTAAGGCACTTGTCTCCAGTGCCTAAGGCCCCAAGTTCAATTCTCCAATAACCACATAAGTCAGACCCACAAGGTGGTGGCACTGGTGCTCTCTCTCTCTCTCTATCTCTCTGTCTCTCTCTCTCTCCTTCTCTGTATCTCTCTGCTTGAAAATGAATAAATAAAATATTTAAAAAAAATAAAAGCTCAAAGTCCTTTCACTTCCCCAAAAATGTGTTATTATTTTCTTTTAATAAGATACTATGTAAGTGGCTGGAAAGATTGCTCAGTGGTTTAGGCACTTGCCTGCCAAGCCTAAGGACCCATGTTTGATTCCACAGCACCCATGTAAAAAGCCAGATACACAAATTGGCACATGCATCTGGAATTCCTTTGCAGAGGCTGGAGGCCCTGACATGCCCATTCTCTTTTGTCCGTCTTTCTGTCTGCTTGCAAAGTCTAGCTACCCCATTGAGTTTCTTATCTTTTTAAAATAAAGAATATTTTTTCATTTGTGTGATATGCCCACAATCATGTGTGTTCATGGGTACATATGTGTGGAAGTTGAGCACAACCTTGGGTGCTAGAGTCAGGAATAAAATCCACCTCTCTTTGAGACAGGGTTATTCACTGGCCTGGCATCAACCATTAGGCTGAACTCATTAGCCAGAGAGCTCCAGGGACACCCTCCACCACAGCCAGAATTGTTACATGGTTACTGGAGGATCAAACTCAGGTCCTTATTCTTGCAAAGCAAGCACTTTACTCTCCACCTATCTCCTCAGCCCCAAGTTACTGATCTCTGAGTCTCTTATGTGTACTGTGATATGTATGGGAATAACCCTCCACTTATTATTTTGTCTTTTGTCAGTCTTACTGTGTTCAAGCCAACAGATCTAATACCAGTAGAGGGAAAGGAACCTGTCCCTTCTCTGCAGATTATTTAGGAAGGAACTACTATCAAGGGTGACTTGTTGCTGCTTCTCTTGACCCTGTCCTTCAATTTCTCCCAGACAGCATTGGCTACACACAAGAACTACCTCAATCCTTAGAAATCAAGTCAATTTATCAGGATATCTGAGGAAGGTCCCCAGGCTTCTGCATCTTTAAGAATTTTCTCAGAAGTGCACCACAACTGTTGGAGCTTCTTAGATGAGAACAAATGACTTCAGTTTGGGGAAAGAAAAGAGCTGTGGAGATCAAACACTCCAGCAAGGTTCGAATTGCATGTCATTTTCTTATCTGTAAATTTGTAAAAACAGTAATACCTTCTAACCCATGCATAGGATAAAAATATATGAAGCAGGGGAATTTATAACAAAATACCCTACAAATGTTCATTTGTCCATATTTCTTATGATGATATAAGTATTATATGAATGGGTATCTTTATGATGTGAACCCCAACTCCAAGAATAGGGTTCAGCACATAGTCAACAGGACCTTTTGCTAAACAGCTGTTTAAGATAATATTATGGTTGTCATGGTTTGATCCAGGTGTCCCCCACAAACAAATGAATGTGTTCTCAATGATTGATCCTCAGCTAATGGCAGTTCAGGAATTACGACCTCGTTAGAGCTGTGTTGTTGGGTCGGGTTTAAGGGGGTAATAAGCCAGCTTCCCCTTGCCAGAGTTTGGCACACCTTCCTGCTGCTATTTCCAGTGCTGTGGCAGAGGTGATGTCCACCCCTCTGCTCATGCCATCATTTTTCCTGCGAGGATGGAGTCTCCCCTCGAGTTCATAAGCCAAATAAACCCATTCTTCCATAAGCCACTTTGCATGGGTTCTTTCTGTGCAGCAACTAGAAAGCTGACTGCAACAATGGTATGATAAGGTTATGGGAAATAAATAGTTCAGTTAAATCTTAAGTGAAAGCTAAGCAGATTGACAACCTCCTATTGACACAGCACTATGCTGTGTATAAAAATGAGATCAGTTTCATGGATCTTATTTTTGTGCTTCTAAAAACTCATTATTTGATCGAGAACCGTGTTGTATGAGGCTATTGAATCATTAAAATGTGGCTGGTTGGTATTGAAATGCGCTCCAAGGATAATAGAGCCAGTAGGTTTGAGAGGTTCAGCCTGGAAAGTTTGTCTTTTGATTATATAATGTGGTTACATTTTGAATACAGGGTTGAATGAGGCATATATTTGAAATTAATTTCATCTGCTATTTTTCCTTTCTTACCAGTGCAGTGTTAGAATTTTTTGTTTTTTGTTTTTCGAATTAGGGTCTCACTTTAGCCCAGGCTGACCTGGAATTCACTATGTAGTCTCGGCCTTGAACTCACACCAATCCTCCTACTTCTGCCTCCTGAGTCCTGGGATTAAAGGTGTGCGCCACCTTGCCCGGCTAGTGTTAGAATTTTTAAAAATATTTTTATTTATTTATTTGCAGAGAGAGAGAGAGAGAGAGAGAGAGAGCGCTAGCCACTGCAAATGAACTCCAGATGTATGTGCCACTTTGTTCATCTGTCTTTACGTGGGTACTGGGGAATCAAATTCAGGTCATTAGGTTTTTCAGGCAAGTGCCTTAACTGCTGAGCCATTTCTCCAGCCCTAGAAAATTTTAAAGTGCAAAACTAAAGAAAAAATTAACACATTTTACCTGTAAACAGCTTCTAACTTGAGCTTGACTTTTACACCAACTGGACAATGCCAGTCTAGAAGTCAAGAGTGATGTGTTTCTGTTTCATGTGATGTCTATCTTGTAAGCAATAAGTATAAGGAAAATCAAAAAACTCATTAAATGGCTGATGTTTAAAGGTTGGATGTCTCAACCTTCACGGCAAGATAAAGATGTCAAGACTGTCGTAAGCAAGTTATCCAAATCATCTATTGTTATCACTCCCATACTTTGAAAAGACTTTTCATCACACCCAAGGCAGGTGCTCACACGCCTGTGCATGCGCTGGGCATCACAGATTGTTGGCAAGAAATTAATTGCATATTGTTTCCCCGAAACATCTACAGCAACAGTGTTCCTCTAACATCTGTGTTTCTTCATCTGTTTGTAACCTTGGTAAAAGTCTGCAAAATATGCTTTTCCCTTTTTCTCTAAAGCCTTTTACTAAGAGAAAAGTTGCCAATGTATTAGATATATTGATATGTTATCAATAAAACCCCTTCCTTCTGTCTAAGAACTTCCTATGCCAGGCATTTTATTTTTTCAATGGGATCACTGATAAAGGTGAGCATTACATGTATGTGTGTCTGGCATGCAGACAGCACAAAGGAAAATAATATAGTGTAATATCTGAGTTATTTTTCTTCAGCCTTCTTATCAATAAATACCTTAGGCTCTCTAGTGTTAGATCAATGGATCTGAGGAACTGATCATATGCTGTTAAGTCACATGATATTAGACACTGATTAAAAAAAACTTTAAACATTATGAAAAGAAGGCTGAGTTGGCTTATTTCCACTTAGTAGGTAGTAGAAAACTGGAACAGTGTTAGTAACAATTAATTCTCAATCATGGAAAACAGAGGCAACATATCATTATCCATCTGCAAAACAATTATCATTCAGGATGTAACGAGGCATATATTCATTTTTCTGTTCATTCTATTCATGGACAAGAAGTCTTATGCATTCTTAAGTACTTGAAACTTGCTGTCAACAATTTTTTTTTAGATTAAGCAAATAATTTCATGTGCTTTGAAATGTAAGTAATAAACTTAGGAAATTTGATATTTTCCTCCTCAGAAATAAAGTAGGAATCTATGCTTTTAGACTAACAGTAAAATAAGATTTCTTCATGTATTTATATGCATCAATCTACACTGTCGATTAATCCCTTCTTTGGTTGGTTCTGTATCCTACAGCACAGCCTTCTGTATTAATAATGTCTTCTCTTTTAAAAACAGTATATTTATTTATATGAATGCAGAGAGAGATATGGACAGAGAAAAATAGACAGAAAGAGAGAATATGGGCATGCTTGGGCCTCTAGCCACTGCAAATGAACTTCAGATGCATGCACCACCTTGAGCATCTGGCTTTAGGTGGGTACTGGGGAGCCAAACCTGGGTCAATAGGCTTTGCAGGCAAATGCCCCAACCAATTGTCCATCTTTCCAGCCCTAATTATATCTTTTTGTATGTTTCTTCAGCCTCTTCTGAATTTTGATTTCATGCCAGTCTCAAAGAAAACTTCATGGAAATGTGCCATGACCACAGTGTAAAGGAAAATAAGGTCAGAATCTAGTTGAAAAATTAAATGATTGCCTAAACTTTATGAAATTGTAGGAGAAACAAAGATGGGGTATAAAATTAAAAGATACTAAGAAAGTTGGACTAGTTTCAATTTCTGGCAGCCTGGGTATCCTGAACACACCTGGTGAAAAGGTATCTAATAATCTGCTCAGAATTTCAAAAGTAAAATATGATATTTCAATGTATAGCTGAGAGGCAAAAAATGTCTGAAACCAACAAAAGACATATTCCTGATTCCACATTGTTGCAGGTGGTTAACACTACCAAAATCTCTACCTCTGTATGCCAAAATTCCCCGTCCCACCAGCTTCCAACTCTGTGTGTGTGTGTGTGTGTGTGTGTGTGTGTGTGTGTGTGTGTGTGTGAGAGAGAGAGAGAGAGAGAGAGAGAGAGAGAGAGAGAGAGAGAGAGAGAGAGAAAGGATGAATGTGGAGGTCCTCAGGTGTCAGTCCTTGCCTTCCACCTGGTCTGAGTTATGATCTCTCAGGTTCACCACAATGCATTTGCAGGTGCACAAGCTTCCAGTGGAGTCTCCAGTGTTCTTATCCTAAGTGCACTTGCCTACCTCAGCATCCAGCTTTACTTGGGTTCTGGGGGTCTGAAATCCCACTCATACTTGTGCCCCAAGGACCATATCCACTAAGCTTCCCCCCCCACAGCTTCACAAGCAAATTCTAGTGCCCTTCTGTCCTCTGATAACTACTCAGCCCTAAAGTCAATGCCACTGTGAGCAGGGTTTTGTTAAAGCAGCACAGCCATTCCCACACTCATATCTGCGTCATGTGCCCACTGCTACATAACAAACCACTCCCAATTAATAACTGACACCACTACCATTTCCTTTATTGACAAGTGTACGCCTTTGGAGGGGATCCGTGAGGACACTTCACCTCTCATCCACACAATGTCTTCCAGACAAGGCAGATCTCCTCTAGAATTTTTCTTTTGGCTGGAAAATTGGTATGTCTGTTGCTTCTCCAATTATGCCTCCCCACAGCATGGCTGGGCTTCCTCACAGAGCAGTAGGTACTGCTATTCCAAAGAAAAAAGTAAGTAGACACTCATTTTTTTTAAAGACACACTTTGGGAATCTGGAATAGCATGTTTTGCCTCTCCAAGCATTCATGGAGTAAAGGTTTTAAAATTAGAACAGATACTCATACCTCAATGGGAGAAGACTCAACAGAATTTGGAATCATTATTCTGTCCTTCCCTATTGGTCTCCTTTTAATTGTCAGACATAAAGCTGTAACTCAGTCCATTCTTGGTCCACTTCAGTCCTCTGGTTTCCACTAGATGCCATCTGCTCTGATTATTACCCTTTACCTTGGTCTCAGCAACCCCCAGGTATGATTTCCTTTCTTTCACTGGTGTCCTGGTAGCTCCTGTGGCTGCTGCTGCTGCTGAAATCACTTTTGCACACCTGTCCCTATTGAGTTCTGTAATTCTAAATTCTCTTGGTCTTCTCTGCTCATTTCTAAAGGGCCATACTCTTCTTGAAGACTCTAGAGATCTGCAAGGTCTTGCAGGGAGAGGCATATACTACAGAGGTAGGAAACTCAGTCTTATTTAACCCAACACTAGTATCTGACAAACATTTTCTTCAACCTGTCTTCCAAAGGAAGTCAGTCGATATTTAATAATTCCTTGTTGATCCTTGCCTGTCAAATTATTTTTGTTTATGTGCAAGTTAAGCAGTCAAATTTAATGATTTCTAAATTGTCATGAAAGGGTTGATTGAGTTCTTATGTCCGTGATTTAAAAATTGCCATCTAACTGTAGGGCCTGAGAGAAGGGATGGATACTCCTTGCCAGGATTCCTCACTGGTGGTGGAGGTTCTCATGTCCTTATTAGCAAGGACTTTGAAAGGACTTGGTGCTAATCATGGGCATGAGGGAATTATTCATACCTGGAGGGGGTACAGATATACCTGCCCTCTATTGTTTATTGTTTGTTTGATTGTATTGGCCACTTACAGAATATTGCTTCTATTTACCTACATAATTGTATTCAGTAATAAGTGTCACAGAGTAAAAATCTTATATATTATCCAAGGAGTGTATATTTAATGGTGTATGTTATTCTTTGTGTGGTGTGTGTGTGTGTTTGTGTATGTGCTTGTGTGTGTGTGCATGTTTATGTGCCTTTAAGTACACATAAACTTTTGCAGGTGTGTGTGCACATACCTGTGTGTAGGTAGGTCAGAGAACAACCTTGGCTGCTATTTCTTCAGGTGCTGTCCATCTATTTTGAGACATGATCTTTTTGGCATGGAACTTTCCAAGCAGGCTAGGCTATCTGGTCAACTAGACCAGTGCTAAGATTTCAAGCTGTGTCACAAAGCCTAGATTTTTTTTTCAACCCCTAAACCATCGATTACCTGTTTTCTCATTGAAGAAAAGGACATGTTAATTTATTAATTTCATGTTACTTGTTACAAAGTTTTCTGAGTATTTTTCAAAGCTCTCCCAGAACTCTCCAAAAGAATCTTTATGATGAAAGATAACTCAGGCTAATTCATATGGTCCTTTTCTCCCGCCTAGTTTCAGTAGCCAGTGGACAAGGGAAACAGAGTGAACATAAAAATCCTGGGAAAACATAACAAACAGTAACTATAATACCTTGAATTGATTTTTTTAACCTCATTAATCATTTTTCTCTGGGTGATGATATTTTTAATATGGGCTCTGGGATCACACTCAAGTCCTGATGCAAAGCAAACACCTTCCTGACTAAGCCACCTTCCCAGCCTCTAGGATCTTTATTTAAGGCAGATTTTATGTCACTAAACCTGACATTATTTTTTTAATATTTTATTTATTTATTTATTTGTAAGCAGAGAGAGAGATAGAAGAGAGACAGAGGGAATGGGCATATCAGGGCCTCCAGCCACTGCAAACGAATTCCAGATGCATGCACTTTGTGCATCTGGCTTTATGTGGATACTGGGGAATCGAACTTGGGTCCTTAGGCTTTGCAGGCAAGCACCTTAACTGCTGAGCCATCTCTCCAGCCCTAAACCTGTCATTCTTAATGGGAAGTAGAAGTAGAAAAGGCTTATTAGAAGAATAACGACAAACATACCAATTTTCTTAAACAAGACACCTAATTTTGTTCATAAAGTGAAGTAGTATAGCTACATAATATTATAACCCATCAACCATAGATGTACACATCTCCCACTGCATATCTATTGAATGGAATGGCTTAGTGCTATGATTCAATGAACAAAATACCAGCTCCCAGCCTTGAGAGTTGGTGATTTTATTTTTATTAAATATAAGGCTTTGCTCTCCTTTTAAAACTTTGTAATATTCTACAAAAATTTCATTTATTTTAGAAGTGTATAATTATTTGTGAAATGTTATAGTTAATTAATGATCTATTTTGTGGTAACTAAGATTATCTGTTAAAATTTTCATTTTGTCTCCTTTATTTATGATTTTAAAATTTTTTTCTTTGAGTTAGAAAATCAAGTGAATGTGTAATTAAAATAAACATCACACTAATAATATTATTGTTATAGTACAAGGCTCTTGTTACATGTTTAGAGGAAAGAAATGTACTAATTCAAAATGTATCCATGCTCAAATAAGACTATATTAAATATCACTCCTGTGAGTTATTAGCAACAATGAAGTCATTCTGTAGTGAAATATCAGAATATACTGAACTCATCAAAGAGACTAAAAAAAATCTAAATATTAGATAGCCAGGGTTCTACAGAAAGACAGGAAAAATAGGAAAGGTAGGTAGGTAGATAAATAATAGATATATGCTAGATAAGGAGTAGGTGATTGATAGAAGGAAATGTATATCTATCATATACATATGATATATATATATAATAGATAAGGAATTTATTAGGAAAATTGTCGTAAGTATGAAGGTTAAGAAACTTCATGGAAAACTGTGTGAGTTCCAGAAATGATCTTACTACATCTATAGTCTACAGATATTTTATCATATTTAAAATCTATTATTACTATGGGTACATTCTAATACATGCTGTGAGATAATTTTGCGAGCTTCTTAATTCATTAATGTGTCATACGCTAAGTTTACTTCAAGCACGACTTTAAGAGAATCATGAAAATAATAGCACTGCTAATTTGGATCTCAACTCTTCGAGCCTGATTCGATTTAGGAAACAAATATGCTCATATCTGCGTTACAATAATGGTTCAAAACCTATCTCTATATATTTATTTTGTAAATGTAGAATTTTAATATCATCCAAGTAAAGTTTTTGCTTTTAAAAATTTAGTCCAAGGAAAAAATCATTATCAAGAAAACTTAAAAACTGTGTTTTTCCACAATAAATGAAAACATAGTTGAAGCGTTTTAGCTTTGATTTGCTTTTTCTAAGCCTTTACCTGACAGAATTTGGCAAAGGTTATTGCTATGAAGAAAGAAGAATTTTCTGCAATAGAATGAGAACCTGTCAAAACAAATCTATCCCCAAATCTATCCACCATCCTAAATAATTGGTATTGATTCTATGGCTCTTGTGAGAAAAAATGCCAACCACATAATTTTTTTGGTTAATATCCACCAAAATGGATTTTAGATGACTCTAAAACTGTTGTCTCTGAGAACATATTTTTGCTACATTTGAAATGGCAATAGAACATACCCCTATATTGTAGTGATTTTCCTTTTTATAAGATACATAAGCTTATGTGTGTGTACATGTATTATGGAGACAAGGCCTCACATATAGGCTAGGCTGGCCTCAAACTTTCCATCTTCTCGCCCAGCCTCTTGACTGCTGGGATCAGAGGTGGGAGCCACTGCACATGGCTAGATAAGAAATTACTAAATTACTCTTCCAAGATCCTCTCAGCTCTAAAATTCTACTCTTCATAGTCTACTAAAAATAGTTGCTCAGATCTAGGAAATGATACAGGCTTTGGAAAATGGGAAATTTCGTGTCAATTTTTGGGCACTTCCCTGTGAATATTCATGGGAGGGATCCTGGCATTTGGTAGCTGCCAGTCACTTTTCCTGAGTAACCAGTGACTTCCTGAATCTCTGTTAAGCACAGCATCGTCAGCTAGGGTTGATCCTGTCTTCCCACAGTTCTGCTCATTTCAGTTCCTTTTTTTTTTAAGCACACAAAGCTTCTTGTATTCTTATATTAGGTTCTTTTTGTTTCTACTATATAGACTTGCTCTCCTTTTCCTGATCAAATGCAGGCTGAGATAGTGACTTCCTTGGTGACCCATCTTGCCAGAGGTTTAACTAGAGTGTAGGACTCCTCACTGAGAAATGACAATGACGTCTGTGTGTTCATCTCTGGATCTCTGATTCCCTCCTACACGGGATCAAAACAAACTTCTGATTGATAACAAAAACCCATGTAAAGTAATGCCATCATTCACCTTTTTAATTTTTTTGAATATTTTATTTGTAAGAGACTTACTTATTTGTAAGGAGAGACAAAGAAAGAGAGGGAGAGAGAGAGAGAATAAATGGGTATGCAGGGCCTCTAGCCACTGCAAATGAACTCCAGATGCATTCACAGCTTTATGCATCTGGTTTTACATGGGTAATGGGGAATCAAACCCCTCTCCTTAGGTATTGCAGGCAAGCGCCTTAACCACTGACCCATCTTTCCAGCTCCCACTTACCCTTCTTAAGGCATAGAATTGTTTAACTGTAACTTCTTTGAAACATGTAATATTGTATAAACACAGTGATATGCAACTCCAAACTGAATCAAGGGCATTTTAATCACTCGGAATAAACCACATTTATCTAGGCCCCATCTACCCACCCTCCCCTGGCAAACACTAGTTAACTTTATATCTATATAGATTTGCCTAGTCTGGAAAAATTTCATGTCAATGAAATCATGCAGTATGTGGCCTTGGGTAATGCATGAGTAATTATTTCCTTTCATAGATGAATCGTATTCCATTGTGTGGAAGCACCATATTTTGTTACTCCATTCATCACTGAGAGAAATTTGAGTTTTTCTGTGAGCATGCTTCATTTTATATATATGTATATGAAAATATCCACAAAATTTCTTGGGCCATAATGCAACACTGTTTAACTCTTCACAGAACTACCAAGTTGTTTGTCACAAGGAACTTATCTTATATTCCTGTAATCAATTTTCCCATCTTGCTAGCACATGCTGTCATATTCCTATATATACAAAAATGTATTAATATATATCTCCTCAGGAGTGTCCAATAGCACCATGCATCTCATTGTGTTTTCTTGATGATAAAGAATTTTGAATGCCATTACATAACTTTTCTGGAAAAGAAACCTGGTCAAATACTTTGTTCATTGTTTAACTGGTTTTTATATTTTTATAAATATTTATTTAAGTTGGGTGTGGTGGCTCAGGCTTTTAATTCCAGCACTCAGGAAGCAGACATAGGATGATTTCCATGAGTTCAAGGCCACCCCGAGACTACATAGTGAATTCCAGGTCAGCCTGGGTTAGAGTAAGACCTTACCTCAAAAAACATTATATATATATATATATATATATATATATATATGTATATATATGTATATATATGTATGTATAAATATATATATATATATTTGGAAAGTAGAAAGATAGATAGGAGAGAGACAGAGAGAATGGGCAAGCCAGGATCTCCAAGCCACTGCAAACAAACTCCAGCTGCAGGCACCACTTTGCATCTGGCTTTATGTGGGTACTGGGGAATTGAACCCAGGTTGTTGGGCTTTGCAGGGAAAGGCCTTAATCACTGAACAATATCTCCAGCCCTATATTTAACTTTTAAGATATTAGTTCTCTATACAGTGTAATAGTGTAAGCAGTGAGGGATCCCAGGGAGACCACTCCGGCACCAAAATGACAGGAAGCTGGAGACACATCCAGGATTCAGGAAACTAACTGCATCCCCGAGCTCACAAGGCCCATATTTATACAGAAAAACCATAAGGTTTTGTTTTATAAGTTCATAGTTTAGTAATTATAACCTTACAATGGTGAGAGTTGATTTCAGAAGGGCAGGAACTTCTCGACATCTCCATCATCATCACCCCTGGGGCCAACATGCAGTAGAAGCATGTATTAAGCAATTAACCAGGGGAAATACTTCTGTCTTGTGCCACAGTTGTTGATAACAGGGGGGTCTGGTAAGTGGCATTTCATTCCTTCAAACATATCTAGTCTCCTCTAGATGCAAGAGATCACACAGAGCATCAAGATGGAATTGTTCTTGCCCCTTGCGAGTTCTGCCACATGTTAGTCTTTAATCTTAGAGGGCCTGTTTGAGACGCCAAGATGGCTTTTCTTAGGTTAAATTACCAGGGGCTGTTTCAATATTTTATTTGTAAATCAAATAAATGATTTACAAATATTTTCACATTCTATAAGTGACCTTTTCCATTTAATCATGTTCCTTAATACACAAAAGCTTTTTGATTTCGTGAAGCCAAATTATCCTTACCTTTATTGTTGATGAGTTTGGTGTCATATTTAAAAAATTGTTACTTAATCCATGTTCAGGAAGATGTAGATTTATATTTTCTTCTAAAATTATAAATTATAAAATTACAGCTCTCGCATTTAGATCTATATATTTCATTTGGAATTACAAATTTCCTTAATTTTTGATTCTGTATTAATGTGTATAATTGAGAGTTAATTATATTCTGAAATTCTACTGATTAAAGACACTTTGAAGAATGCAGGTCTTGATGCCAAAGTAGTTAGTTCAACCATAATGACCTAACACAAGTAGTGTTTCTGACTCATGACTAAAAATACTATAACAGTTACATTGTTAACCTCTGTAAATATTTAACTCAATTAAGAAACGCGTCTGAAATATTTTCAACATATGCCTGCTTCCTCTCACTACCTGTGCCCTATAATTTCACCTCCTTTTGGAGGAAATATATTGGTTTTTGTTTGTTTTCAAATTACCTCAATTAAGGCCATATTAGAGCTGATTTGAAATATAAAACTTTCAGCCACAACCAACAGTCCTGTAATCAATATTAAAATGTGCTATCTCCCATGAGCAGAATATATGGAAATGTGATATCATGGGAACTCTATGGATTTCACAAGTCAGGGATTATAAAAGATTCTTTAGGAACCATGTGTAGGTAATGGCATTGAAACCTTCTCTAGTCTGTTTTAGTTTAAAAGAAACAGCAGGAGATATGTGAAGGGTCCTTTACATGGGAAACCCTTTACAGAAAATGATATTATAAAAGCCACTTCAACACAGAGACTGCTGAGCTTGGACTCCTATGAGGTTTAGAATCATATTTCTGGTTTGAATTTTGAATGAGTGGTCTGTGTAAATCATTTGTTTGAAAAAATCACCTATTTACTAATTGATTTTAGCAATGAATTTCTGCTTTAATATATTATAAAGCCCAGATATTTCTTAGACCTTTAAAATGCATACCCACTCTCATTAAACATGAAAATACAAAGTACTTACTTAACATTATTTGAAATTCAAAAAGTAAATATATGTTTAGTTTTGAGGATCATTACATAAGTTTAATATTAAAATAATTTTTAAATTAGATTGAAAAGCTTTAGTCTTCCTTCCCTTATATTCTAATCTCAGTTACAAGATCCCAGTATATACTAGAAATGGTATCCTTCACAGGAAACTGTTTTAAAAACTCATTCTTCTAAACTATATAAAGTATCTACCATATCTTCTAATCTTTATGATTTCAGTAATTTCCATCTAAGTCAGACCCATGATCTATTTAACCAGTGTTCTGTGAGTGAAGATTTGAGGCATTGTTCTACTGTAGGAAAATTTCTTTTATTATTATCTGTAATTATTATAGATAATTATCATTGGATATTTATATGATATCCATGTTTCTGTGAGTGGCTATGTTTAATAATCACCCAATTCTTTCAGAATCATTAGATTCTGTTAACTCTTAGAGTATTGAGTTACAGAGATGTCTTAAAAGAACCTTCTTATAAATATTCCTCTCTTGTTATAATATTCTTCCATATATGGATGAAAGGGGTTGTCTAACTTTTAAATATGCAAATATTTCAATAGTGGAGCGAAAAATGCCCGCCACAATGCTGAGAAACAAGTGTTGAAGGAAGGAGGAATGGCAGAAACATGAAATAGGTTAGAAACCTAAAATGAAATGAATCAAAACTCTAACATTCAAAAATTCAAATGTAACTATGCTATCAATTCAACACTGGCACTTGCCTTTGAAAAATGAGACTACTTATAACCTTTGCTTGAACAGCTCAGCTCTGTCTTAGAGTCCAACTACTGAGCATGGACCCCCAGTAAGACCTGATGAGAAGACACCTTCACTGTTGTTCCCAGACACTGAGACCGAACAGCCAGACAGTAACTAGAAAGGGATGGAGTGTGGAGATTTGTTTGTTGTATAGCAGATAAGAGATTTTCCCTTCATTATGCAGGACAGAAATAGAACAGAGAAGGACTATTCAAAGCGTATTTTACAGAAGGATAGATCTAGAAGGGTTCAAGACTCAGGGTACTTGCATATGTGAGGAGGCAAGACTTCTCCCTGTGGTCCCAGGGAAAGGCTAGAAAAATGGTTGAATCTTTCCAAGGTGTGTGTTGCTTAGGCGAGCAGGTGGGGAGGGGAGGGAGTTTCTGTGATGATCCTTAAAAGAAGAAATTATTTACTAAGAGCTCCAAGTCAAAGGTGGTTTAAAAATTTTTCAAGAAACAGCAGGTGAGTTTTAAAAAATCCCACAATTCACCATGGTCAACAAGAGAATTTAACATTCTTTTAGAACATCAATCTCCAGCTTAGTCAGGTTTTTCTTCCTAACAGTAGAATAAATGCCAGCAATGTCAGTGGGATTGGAGAGAAGGTGACAGATGTTAAAACTGTGAAAGTTCTGAAGATATTCAGGGCTTCCAGATGGTCACCAGGATCTTCCCTCGGCTCTTCCATTTTTATCTTGTGAAAATTAGCCTTGCTAAGCCTAAGAATATTAAGTTCTAGAATATTAAACTGCGGCACTCAAAGGAACCTCAATTCTTGATTTACTTTTAGCCTGTAGGACTGAATGTAAATACTTCACTGGCCTACAGTTGATGTCACTAAAGCTTAAAGATTTGCTCCAGGCCAATACCAGTTAATGTGAAGTGGGACACGCAGGGTACCAGGAAAAGGAAGGGCCATCAGGAGACATCATGAGCACATCTCCATGGATGGGGATTCATTTAGCAAAATGCTGTTTTGCAAGGTAGGACTGCACAATTACTATGTAAATTTAATGAAAGGTGACTAGGTACTAAGTGTCTCACATTTATAATTATAATTATTATTATTATTATTTTGGTTCTGGGAACCCAATACAGGGCTTTGTGCATATGAGGTAAGCACTCTACTATTGAGCTTTGTCTGTATATATATATAAGCATTGACCACTTTATTTGAAAATTTATTATCTACCACGGACTGCACAGCAATCTGGCTTAGTGAAACACCTCCTGCAATTAGCAAACATTCAACCAGAAGCAAAATCAAAATAAGTCCTTATTGCTTGTGGCACAACAATAGAGCTGCTCCCTGAATACCTGTATACTCAGTTGTGCAAGGAACTTATTAGGTCATAAGTAAACATAGGTTGAATATTTTTTTAAGAAAGAACAAAATGGAGTAAATTTAATTGGCTAATTCTGCACACTGGAAATAGTCATCACAAAACAGCCTTCAAAAATTCTTATGACTAGTTTTTTTCTAGTATAATCCATAACCCTTATCTCAAGGATTGATCCAGCAATCCCTCTTAGGAGAGTGGGATGGGGAGAGGGAGAAGGGAAATGGAGTCACCATCATAAGACTTGCTCAGACAATGTATCTCATTATTGATGATATGAAACAAATGAAAAAATAAATAAAAGATATGCATATAAAATTGTTACAACTACATGGGATGTTAAAATAATCTAGAAATTTCCTTGGGAAAAATGACAATTTCAAGGTAACCACTTCAAGTAGTATATTAGCCTTCATTCGCTCTGCACTGTAAGTCTGTATGGGGGTTTTCTTTGCTTTAGTTTTAAGATAAAACGGTTTCCTAAGCCACTTAAGACCATATGTAGATGTAAACTCCTGCTGTTTTTTAGATGTTTTTGGCTTTTCCTCACCAGGAGAAATTGAGAATAAAAACTAAATGATGATGTCATGATTTGATCCAGGTGTCCCCCCAAAACAAGTGAATGTGTTCTAAGTGATCCATCCTCAGCTGATGGCAGTTTAGGTTTTACAACCTCACTGGAGCTGTGTTATTGGGTGAGGACTTATGGAGGTTATAAGCCAGCTTCCCCTTGCCAGTGTTCGGTACACCTTCCTGCTGCTGTTTGCAGTGCTGTGGTGGAAGTCATGTCCACCCCTCTGCTCATGCCATCATTTTCCCTTCCATGATGAGTCTCCCCTCGAGTCCATAAGCCAAATAAACCCATTCCTCCACAAGCTGCTTTTGTTTGGGTTCTTTCTGTACAGCAACTAGAAAGCTAACTGCAACAGATGTACATAAACACATGACATCATGATGTATTACTCGTTTGTTCAACATTACTAAACCTTTCCACATTGAGGCTTTGGTGGTTATACATTTATTCAATTAAACCAATAATTATTCACCACTCCTAGGTTCCAGGAATGAATACAGCATGAGTTATCATGGTCCTTCTCATCTGATTGTCTCTGTGTGCTAACTGAAGAAGAAGATGGCTCTGGAGATTGCATGCATTCAGATTGTAGTCACTGACCTAGGGGTTTTGTTTGCCCAAGCATCTGTTGAGGACTGATTTCCTGAGGAGCAATGTGAACATGTCTCATTGAAGTGAAGCGTGGTTGAAGTACTATGATAGTTCAGAATGCAATCGAAATGGAGCCACAGAGCACAGTCAATGGTTAAATGTGATTATTCATCAAATTGTTGTTGGACTAAAGGAGGACAGTGACCAAGTGGTCTACTGTGTTGAATTGCTTTAGCATCAGGGGCTTTGGGATCAAGGGCTAACAGTGGACATTTTGGGACCCATTTATTACTTAATACAACAGATATATAGTTATCCATAAAAGTACATATATGTGGAAAATTTTTATGCTATTAATAACAGTCTGTTCTCTTTGAAAACCATAAATGACTTATTTTGAGCCATGGCATGGTTTATACAAACTTGAAAGATTTAGGATTAAAGTTCCAGTTGAAAATATCTCATGCTATTAAGTTTATTGTTGACATGGATGTTTTCATATGATTTATTTATGTTCTCTTCGAATGTTTTAAAGTCTTCTGATTTAGTGTTCAAAGTTTCATATTTTAGTTTTACGAATTAAAATCTGTGAAGTATGCACAGGTACCATGATCCATCAGTGATCAGAGCACACGTGATCCTTGGTAACAAAGAGGAAACATGATAAAAAGGATGATATATACTCCGAAGGAAAATTGGTAGCTATGAGCTAATTCTTAGTCTAGAGACAGAAATGGAGACTAGGTGATAAAGGCCAGTCTTGATAAGGCGTGTATACACACGAATGAATGAATGAATGAATGAATGAATTTTCAACTGACAAATGAGTAAACTGGAATTTAACCTCTGTAGACTTATCTTTTAATATGTAGGTATCAAGATCATATTAAATAAAAATGAAATTTAAAATTATATATGCATATATAAATTTACATATTAACTTTATGTGTCTACATATAGCAAATTCAGTGAGTTATAATTCATATGCCCTACAATTAAACTATTTAAAGTGTATAATTCGGCAGTTGTGGTTTGTTCACACAGGTTGTCAACCATCCATTACCACAATGAATTTCAGAGCATTTCAATATCCCAAAGGAAAGTTCTATCTATCAGCAGTTACTCTCCACTTCTCCCAAATCCTTGCCACATGATAATCAGGGTTTAACTAACTTCTTTCTAAATGTGTACATTTGCCAATTCTGGACACTTCATATCAATAGTCCTACAATTGTGGTCTTTTTAAATTCATTTCGTTCTTAGATAATGTATTCAAATTTCATCCATATTGTGATATATGTCAGTACTTCATGCCTTTAAGAGAAGAATATTATTCAGTTGTATGAAGTACCATAGTTTGTTAATTCATTCACTATTTTGATGGCTATAAGCATTGCACCCAGTAATTTGGCTACTATAAATGATGCAGTTATAAACATTCATGTTCAGGGTTTTTAAAAAATGTTTTTATTCATTTACAAACAGAGTGAGATAGAAGAGAGACAGACAAAGAGAATGGGCATGCCAGGTCCTCGAGTCACAGCAAAGGGACTCCAGATACATGCACCACTTTGTGCATCCAGCTTTAATTGGGTACTGGGGAGTCAAACTTCAGTCATTAGGCTTTTTGCCTTTAACTACTGAGCCATCTACCCAGCCCTCATGTTCAGGTTTTTTAGTAGATATATTTATTTCTTTTCTCATGGATACACAGTTAATAGTGAAATTATCAGGATCAATTAGAACTCTTAAGTTTTCATTTCTTGATGAATTGCCATATTTTCCCTTTCCTTTATTTTAATTTTATTACATTTGTCCTATTCCTTCTTTTCTTTGCTCTAGGGAAGGTCTATTTTCTAGAACAAATCTATTGTTGTTTATATTATTTGTCCATGGAATCATGCTTTATGTGTCTTGAGGATCTTGATACCCAAGGACACTTAGGTTTTTGACAGTTATATAATGCTCTAAATTAGGAAATGGAAAATTGGAATTCCAAAGCTGAATTTTAATATTAAGTCACCATGTAACCTGGATATGACTTTTAACCCACAAGAAAGAGATACATTTCTTTTGAGGAAAAAAATTTTCCAGTGTAATATGGAATGACTAGTAAGGTGTTTCAGAAAGAGAAATGATATCAGGATCCATAAATTTTATCCAAGGAGCCAAGAAATAAAACAAAAATTATATATAGATACTTTCAAATTACTTCAGGAAAAACCATGGTTAGGATATTTACCTTTTAGTTAATTTATAATAGAAATGCATAATTCAGTGTCCGTAACATTTTTAACCATTTAATAATTCATCACATTTGTCCAGTAATTTAGTTTCAGCTTTAAATTGTCACCTTTTGCTTAAGGGCTTAGCAGAAGCAACATAGAGAAAAGTAGAACTATCTAAGAATGTGAATGTCTCAGTTTAACTCACCATCCCTGCCACACTGTGAGTTGGTTGGGATCTGTGCCTGTTGGGTTCATAATATTTTGGTTCTGGGTATCACAATGTGAGGTGATGGGGTTGATATTAGGTTATTGTGTGTGTGTCCTTGAAAGTGACTGATTTAGTTCTGCTGCTATGGATTCCTGTCTGGTGACAGGATCCTACCCTCTCACACACACACCCCCATGGTAAAACTATTTGCCATTTGGGATCTCTCCAGAGATTCATCCAATGGACCTATCTAATCACTTTCAGCCTCCATAATTGTGAACTAAATATAATCTTTTCTCTTCACATTACAGCATCTGATGTTTTCTTTCAGTAACAATAAACCAGAATCATATAGATGTTTAATGTACAGAAATAGTGCAGAATCAAATATTGGAGAGCTCTGAAATCCTTGGGGGACTGGATTTTGCTGAATTTCTGGAGTTTAAAAGGTGTAGAAGTTGAAGTTGACTAATATGAAAGTACTTTTGTGCTTCCACCACCTTTTTAAAAAAATTTTTTTGGATAGTCTAATTTCCCAGCTGATTCAAAGGAGACATGTTGGTAGAAATTTAAAAAAAAAACGATTAGACTGTCATTATTGAATTCTTTCTCCTGTCAAAAAGAGAGCATTCAATTATGCAGATATTGACAACTTATTACATGCAACACGCTCACCTAGGAAAATGTTAAATTCATAGCTATGTAAAAGTTCCTTTTTCCAAAACACCCTGGTATCTGTTAAATATGTTGAAAATGTCTAAGTTCATTGGTTGGTAAAGATGCTAAGAAAATTCCGAGAAAGGATAAATGATCCCTACCAAATTAGTTGGAGAAGCATTTGGAAAATGGTTTGCTTCTATTCGAATTGTGCCTCCGAGGAAGCAGAATGTTAAAGACTAGATCCTGAATGTCCCTAAAATCTCTTCTGGTGGAAGTCTGGCCCCAGCTGATGGTGTTGACAAACAGTAGAACCATTAGGAGGTAGGGCCTCATTGGAGAAGGCAGGCCCCTAGGAGCACGCATTTGAAGGGAATATTGACACATCAGCCCTGCTCTTTCCCCTGCTTTCTGGTTACTGGGAGGAGAGCAGCTTTGCACCAACACCTGCTCTAAACCATAGTGTTTGTGAACAACAGAGCCAAGGGACCATGGAACAAAACCTCTTAAACTAGGAGCCCAGATAACTTTTCCTCCTACAAGTTTATTTTGAAATATTTTGTCACGGGGACAGAAAGCTGCCTAAAAGTATACCATCTAATAGAGGAGGCACAGGTATTCTGGATAGGGGCACATTAGAAGAAAAAGCACCAAATAAGAAAGTATCTCTGCCTATTTGAAGGATAAGAGTTTCAACTAAAAATATGTAAGAAAGCTTTAATTGGGATCCTTCGCAATCTCCCTAAATAATACCAAGGAACATCGTATGTAGCCTTCTCAGAACAGTGAAAATTTTCGGTGAGGTTTTTCTCCTAACCATACCACTAGAGGAACATAGACCTAAAAGGGATCTATTGAGATTCATCTTGTGACTGAATGCTTCTTTCCGGGACCAAATCTGAACACAATATGTCATTCTTGGGTTCATTTTCCTGATGACAGGAACATTTGAAATGTACCATGGATGATCGAAAAGTGAATGAGTGGAGGAGACCATGTCACTATTGCTTGTGATCTATAGGGTACATTTAGGTGAACTTCATTAGAGATGTGTCCTAATATGTTCAAGAATCTTTCTATGTGGAATATCTTCAAGAACACATTTCTGATAAATAACCCCCAACATGCTAATGCAGACAACACTAATTAAACTTATTGGGTCAAATAAATACCCAGAGGAAAAAAGAGTTCTCAAAGCAGAAGAGGACTGATTAGGACAAAGAAAGGGTTGAGTGGAAAGTTACTGGAGAAGAGGAACCTAAGGTAATGGGAGGTTATTATGATAAAAAATAAATTATATACATGTACAAAATTGTCAACAGATATAATATAAAATGAATCCCTTCGGTATTTATAAATCTGTCATTTGACCCTAGAATTCACTTGAATTGTAAGGTATTCAGAGACCAAAATAGGGGGAAAATGTCTCCAGTTCTAGAACAACTGCACATAAAATAATTTAGCTTTAAAAATTCTGGTATCCTTATTAAAATTGATATTTTCCTCCTGCTTATCACTTCTTGATATTGCTATGTATATATTCAGAAAGGCAATAGAAGATGTCCAACTTCTAAAAATTTGATGTGTAATCTGTGGAAGAAAATACATTTTTGTAAGCAAATAAGAGCCAGAATGTAATATGGATGAAAGCTTTGTATACAGTACAAAAGATACTGTCTTTAGAAGAAAGGAAATAACAAATGAAAAGGAAAATTACTTGACCAGTTTAATCAGTAAAGTACTTTCAGCCAAATCATTTGGATTCTCAAGTCACTGTGGGCTTGAATAAGTTCAACCAGCCAAACAGAGATAAATGTTACACATTTGGCTGATTGTATTCTATAGTCTTAAATGGTCAATTATCATTTTCAATCTGAATACTACTCTAAAATTGAAGGAAAACGGGTGGTTCTAATGACTGCTATAAATATAGACACAGTTGATAAGAGTGAAAAGACATCAAGGGAAAAAAAAGCAATTTTACTTTCTTTGTATGAATGTAATTTAAACTGTGTATAAATTTTAATTGATGTGGCTCAAGAAAAATTTGCAAAGTCTTTCTTATGAGCATACCTGATTTTTCTTTCCAAAACTCAATATTTTGGTATAACTCTATCAGCCCTTTTTTATAGACAGAGGTGATATCTCTGTTCCTCTCACAGTTTTCTTCTGCTTCCTCTATCCAGTTACTAACCCAACTTTAGCATTAGAAATGAACTCTAATTTATTTAATAAATATTTCTTAAAACCTCTTTGGGGCTGGAGAGATGGCTCAGGGAGTAAGGCTCTTGTCTGCAGAGGTTAACCACCTGGGTTCAATTCCCCAGGACTCATGGAAAGCCAGATGCACAAAGTGATCCTGAAGGTCCCTAAAATCTTACCTGCTGGAAGTCTGCTTCCCAGCTGATGGTGTTGTTGACAAACAGTTTGCAGTGGCCAGAGGCCCTGGCATGATCTCTCACTCTTTCTCTTCTCTCTGTCTCTGTCTCTTTCTGCTTGCAAATAAATAAATAGATTATAAAAATGAATGAATGAATAACAAATACCTACCTCTGTGGTCCAGGTGCTCGTCTTTATTCTGACACAGTAAATAAAATAGATAACCCTTCTCACTCCTGAGGATATTACATCCCAAAGTGTGAGGGGTCATTCAATGTATGGCTAACCAAGGAAATGACTTCAGCAGAGCTGATAACTTTATTATGTGAAGGAGGAAGTTGAGACCTAAAATTTATCTTCATGCAAAGTGTACGGAGTCAATTCTGTTTGTTAGTCTTACTATACACGCCTCTGCATCAAGACTGAGGGAAGATTTGTGAACCTTGCCCAGTGCCTCTTTCTTCATAGTGAAATCTACATCCTCTTGAAAATTTCTTCAGAGTTTATAGTCTAATCTGGGGCTTATAGACCAATTGCACAGTCACACGAGGCCCCAAATTTCTTGTACTGTGTCCAGACTTTTAGTGAATTCATTTGGCTCCTTATCAACGGGTCAACATTGGATAGAAGCTTCTGGCAGGAGCCTGCATGAAGTCATCTTTCCCACCTTCACTTGACCTCAGCCCGTGGCTGTGGAGCTCAGCTGCAATGTTTCCTAATCCATCAGGGCACATCAATTCTAGGCCAGTCCTGCCTTCCATCCTTGTAGGGAGTCACTAATAAAGATGGAAAGCAAGGCTCAGTTAGGAGAAGCAATGTGTTCACACCATTAGAATGTCTAATAAATTTCTGATGAATGTAATTTTATTTGAGGAATTCCCCCCACCAAAAAAAAAAATCTAATCAAATATCTGTTACTACATTGACCATTTAAAAAAAAATCCTTTTATCTGAGTCAAGGACAATTTTCTATCTTTATATGACAATCATTATCAGAAGCAAGGTCAAAATTTTAGTGTCTAAAATAAAAGATATGAGAACATGAGAAGTGTTTCCATGCCATTTCTGCTCTGTTAATGCATAGAATATGCTAGTGGGAAGTATGTATGTTTCAAGCAGGTTTAGAAAAATAGACTGAGGTCGTACATCTAAATGACAAGTCTCAAGCATTGGAAATTATATTGTTTAGTGCTAGCCATTATGAATTTAGAAATGTACGAATAAATTTAAAGATTAATGTTAAAACAAAATTTAATGGAAGCTGAGATGAATTTAAACTAGACAAATAAACCAAAAGCAAAACTCCAAAGAAAATGAACTCTGACCATTTGGATGACCTTAGAGATAATCAAACGTGAATGTAATTATTGAGAATCTACTTTGCACATGCAAGTCTTGCTAGACTTGAATGGTGAAGGTGAGGTGATTGTTCCTACCTTGAAGGATTCAAAGATTATGGCTTTTTTAGAGGACTTTGCAAAGAACCAGGGAATCCCAGCAGCTTTTTATAATACCAGAGATCACTTACTGGTTCACAAGGTTCAGTGGTTTTCACTAGAACAAAACCCCTTGCCATCGCAGTGGCTGACATTTTGAGAGACAAGGGAGGGCAATATTCCTTCTCTTGCTGCGTCTCAGCATTCTGAAGGTTGTCCAACTCTGGGAGCTCACCAACTTTCATTTCATCCATTAAGTATGGAGGAAAGAACAAACCTGCAAATTCAGTCAAAACCATTGATGTATGACTGCTGAGAAATTCAAATTGCTTCAAGTGTGGGAGCCAACAAAATAATGTCTAACTATACAATGAGCTCAGAGCATCATGCTTCTGATTTTATGTGAGCTGCATTCTGTATTCATGGGAGAGAGCCAAGCATGAGTTCATTGAAGAAATGGTGAAGTGATTTTCCTTAACCCTCTCAATTCCAAGAGTTCAACCAGATGGCTAAAGATCCTCTTAGAATATCCTTGGGTGCAGCACACTTCTCCACACAACCCTTGTAATGCTGGACAGGTAGTGCATGGAGAATGACATGCAAATCTAACTCAGATTTAACTCAGAAGGACTGGCATTCTCAAGTGCACTGGCATTTCAGCAATCATGGTGGCTGATGCTCTCCAGGTTCATAAAGTCTGGCTGCTTAAGAGAGTCGTAGAACCTTGTCCTAGCAACTGTCATGACTGAGTTGTCCAGCCTATGCATTTTATATGTTATTATGACACAAACATTTTTTGATGAGAAGTTGGTTTACAAGGAGAGTAAAAAATTCCTTGCAACAATGTACAAAAGCATTTGGCATATGTAAAAGCCAATGAACTCATTTTGGAAGCCTTCATTAACAGATGTCCAAAATATTAGGAGACAAACTATAAGTTTATAAAAGTTGAATCTATGTCCAGTGAGAAATTCAAATAAAGTGTGGTCATTGGGAAGAGATTAAAAAAAAAAAAACATACCTACACAAAGAACTACTGTGGGAAGGAAAATATAGTCAGAAAAAGCCAGGCGTGGTAGTGCACGCCTTTAATCCCAGCACTCAGGAGGCAGAGGTAGGAGGATTGCTGTGAGTTCAAGGCCACCCTGAGACTACATAGTGAATTCCAGGTCAGCCTGGACTACAGCGAGACCCTACCTCAAAAAACAATATATATATATATACATATATATATATATATAGAATATATATATATTCAGAAAATATTTCAGAAAATTGTTTTGTCTGTGAACTTAGTTATGCATCACAACTAGATGAGAGAATTATCTATTTAGCAATAATTAGAGACAGACTAACAAGACTACTAATATCCATAGTCTTACCTGAAAGGTTTTCCACCTTCCAGAAAGCTGAGATGCCCTGAGAATTAACATGAAATCCTCAACAGTGACCTGTAATGAAGATGGAGAGGAAGGATGGGAGGATGATGGAGAGAAGAAAGATTGATGAAGAAGCTATTGTTTTAAATCTGCTGCTACAATACTGGCTCTAAGAAACCGTCCTTTTATTGTCACATGCCCGTTGTCGACATGTTCTTCACACACATGTAACATTGCTAGACAAAATACATCATAGCTAGTTAAATTTGTATTTTTCATAATCAACGAACAATTTTATTTACTGATTATGCATTAAAAACATTTATTGACAAAATCCCATTTTGTTGATTTGAAATTCAAACTCAACTGGGTATCCTGTATTTTCATCTACATGATCTGAAAATCCTACCAATTCACCTCACCCAGAGACAGTAGGCAGAGAAAAGAATTTACTAAGTATCAGTGTCCCCAGAAAACACCGCCAAATGATTCAAATTGGCCCAGATACCTCTGGATAATAAGAGGCTCAGTTGCACAATTGAAATAATTGTTTGGCTTGGCTTGGTTTTGCTCAATTCCCATATCCTCACACTAGCTTTTTCCTTAATGGTTTACATGCAAGGGGAGTGGTCTTCAAGAGAATGGTCACAAGTGAGAGACCCTCCCTGCCCTTTCCCTAGAGGACATTTTCCTCCATCAGGTTTTTGTTCGTATCTATTCATCAGAAGACTACTGGGTAAGCATTCTTGTTCAGTCTCTCTCTCTTGGTTTGCCTCAGTAAGTTTTAAATATGAATGCTTTGAATATCAAGTATAATGTTAGGATAAAAATAAAAAAATGCTGTTTTCTACTCACACATTGATGGTGGGAAAGAGTGTTTTCAAATATGTATAGCCTTGAACAGACTTAATGAGTTAGCTATACTGAGTAGATAAAAGTAAGCCTTCTGTATTGTTGTGCATTCTTGGAGAGTAAGGTTGAAAATTCTTGCACTAAAAAAAAAAGTTCATGATTGATTGATGTAAATCATGGAAATGTGTCAAACGTAACAGCTTTTTAAGCACCATTTTACAAATCGCACATATTTTCCTTCCCATGTAAAGATTTAAATTGGCAATCAATTATATCTGTTTTAGTTGCACAAAATTATATAAATAACTTTGATGAAATATAAAGTTTCTCACACATCAAGTGTTACAACACATTTTCATCTTTACTACACAGATCATATTTAGAACATAGAATGTACCTAGAATGCAAACGATAAAGCAGCAATTGAAATGCCTTTCATGTGCCAGGAAAATTAGAAGGTTGGAATCGAAGCTTTTCAAGTGACAAGACAAAATAATGCAAATTTGCTAATAAAGCTAATAAGTCTTCCAGTAACTTTACTTTTCAAAACCAGGTCTCACTATGTAGCCTAGGCTGGCCTAAAACTCATAACTCATAACCTTCCTACTTCAACCTCCTGGATAATGTGATTATAGTCACCATGCCCAGATCTAGTAAAGTTAGTAAGTATATTTACAAAGGAAAAATTATTACCTTAGAGTAATAGATAAGTATGTTTATTATGACTTGGAATATACTCTATGCTATAGAGTCTATAGTACATGCTCAAATACATTTCTGCCCAACTGACCATAATCATTTAATTTGCTGTGTAATTATTCTTTTTTTGTGGGGGTATTCCAAATACTTCACCAACTACTTTTACTTTCCTCATATTTTTAACCCAAGACTAGCATTTCTCATTGCAGTTCAACTCAAATTTAGAATCTGTCTCACTTGACAAACAGAAAATCCTAATTCTTTACTCTAATTTCTCATAGTTTTCTGCTTAAAATAGTATGCATGCCACCCATGTACATTGAACATACACCATTTATTGCTTGTGTTGAACTTTTCCTCTTCTTTTCAAAATTGATTTCAGCTTCTGTCGACATACACTTGTAATGTGCTTTAACAAAATTGATAAGTGAGAATATTTCAGAAAATTATTTTGCATGTGAAGTTAGTTATGTATCACAACTAGATGTGAGAATTATCTAATGCTAATTAGCAATAATTATATACTGCCATAAAGGGAAGAGGTGACAGAGAAAGGTTTTGTTTGGTTAGGAATAGTTTTATGATCCTATAGCACAAAACTGGAATCTAAGGTTTAGTTTTAACATTTTTTGTTTTTAATTTTTTAAGTCTTGAAAAAAAACACACAGGGATCTGGAAGAGTAGAGATGGATTAAGACAAATCACAGTGGGAATTCAGGTAAGATAACAATTCTGTGTTTAAATATGAGTGGGTGGTTAGGAGTGCCTTAGTTAAAGAAATGTGCACACATATATACTAACACACACACACACACACACACACACACTCAGACACACATCTGTCACAGTTCATTCTTTTGGAAAAAAATTCTAGAATCCAAGTTCAACCATCATTCTAATACACTATTCCCCCAAAGGAAAAAGACTTATGCCTTTCAAAGTATTGGATTTGAGGAATAAGAAGTGTTTTGTGTAGAAAACCGAAGCTAGGTAGTACATCCTGGCAGCTAAATATTCATAAAAAGAGCATCGAATTGTGCTTAGGAGATTTGATTTCTGTAATCTTCATCTGAAAATAAGCTTGTTGGTTCAATATAATACAGTTAACATTACATTATTCCTTTCCCTCAACATAGTAAATCTAAAAGGCAATATGCAGACCTCTGTCTTGACTCTGCAAACCTCAATTTCTGTTTAGAGCCCACAGAAATGACTATACAGGTGAATTACAAGTCCATTACTTCCTCTCGACAAAGACAAACCTTCCTTCTTCAACAAAGCAAGAAATTTGATACAATACTGTGCAAAAAAATGTGTACATGTATTTACAGTCAGTATTCTAAGCAGATAATATAAACTATATTTTTATTATTTCTTAACAAATAACCACTTTGACTTGGAATTTTTCCAGAAGTGATTTATGTGAAATTTTAAAGAGTTTCTTTTCTTGTTAGGTTTGCTATGCCTTGTTTCAATTCACCCAATTCCATTAAAATTTACTAAATTAGACCATAAATAATCTTTTCACACAAGATTTTAAGGAAATTTAGATCTAGTGAGATAAATATTTTTGTATATAGGTCCTACATTCATAAGTATATTAAAAAGCAAAAAGAAATCATGAATCTTTTAAAAATTATGATGAGTGTTTTTGAACTATAGGCACAGTTAAATATTGGGGGCCTGAATAACTTTGTGCAAAAGAATACAAAGATTATTGAAATAGTAGGAATAAATTTTACCAACTGATAGTTTTCCAATAGCATAAAGTTAAAGAAAAAGGTATCAGCGCTAGCATGTACAGAATTTAAGGGTAGATTAATAACTTGGGAAGAATATTGATTGGAAAAATATAGCATTGTTGGAATCATTGCAGGTTTTGTTCCAAGGACTGAATAAAAATCAGGAATGACTAGTATTTCAGACTTTTGACTTCAAAGCCTGTTCATAAAATGGGAAATGTAGACAGGTCAATAATTTATAGGACATATGTTGCTAATGAAAGGTTTCTGGTCTCATTTAAAGTACAGCCAATAATCTGTCCATCTGCAAGGAAGAATTTCTTATTCTCATCCATAATAGACGGAGGGCCAGTTAACATTTAACTGGCACACGATTGCAAAGTACTTTGCAAATATAAAATATGATGTAAGTGCCACAGAATCCATTACAACACAGTCAATCTTCAAGCAACAATTAATGAACAATGCAGTATTACAGCAGCGCTTACTAATGGAAATTTAACTTCTCTATAACTTTAGAAGATTTCAGAACATTATATAGTTGTTGAACATCAAATTGAATTTTAATCCATGTATTATTTATGCTACTTGGTTGTCTGGCTTTGAATAGATGAATAGATAACAGTTTGTACATATATGTGTATATTTCATTTCCTATATGAGATTATAACATTCATTCTAGGATTTTTATATTTATTGTCTCATAAGAAACACTTAGCAAACAACCTGCTATCTTTTAGAATGTGGTTTGCTAAATGATCCTTTATCTGAAGGAACCAAGTAATTCTAATTTGTGTAAAGCCAGCTTTGGAGGGAAATGATGGAAACTGGAGAAGTTGAAGGTTGCAGCAAGTTTGGCCAAGATTCCAACACACAAACCAAGAAGAGGGTACAGGTGCGATGAAGTGCAAAGCCATAAATCATTCACTTTGTTTCCACATGGTTTGGACAGATGAGACCAGCCTTCACAGCCACACCTGTTAGCAATGAGAGGTGTTTTGGGGATATTCCTTTCTGGAGGCAAAAAGTAGGAGAAATCAGACACAAGAAGCCACATTTTCTTATTCATTGAACTGCCAAGTTTCTCCAGGCAGATGAGGTAAAGGTGAGTTCCCGGAATGAGTCTCATGAGGCCAGCTGTCCTTTGAGTGAACCAAATCAATCACAAAGTGTGTGGGCCTCACCACTGACAACAAAAGTCATATAAACATATAATCAACTATCTCCTACTGCTGGGGCCCTTTCAGTTATTAAAGAAAACTGCAGATGCTGCTGGCTATGGTAATTTTGTTGGAATTAAGTAGGTGCTGCTAATAAACTGAATCTCAATGTAGGAAATCCTCCAAAATAAGTTTAGGCCACTGTTCTAGAACTCTGTAGAGGAAAAGAGGTAATTAAAGCATTTGTTTAACAAAGTCTGGACTGTGTCTGTAGCATCTGATCCAAGTGCTGTGGAATAATTTACAGGATCTTAATGTCATTTGCTCATTGATTCCTTCCTTTATTCCTTCAAAAGATGTGTATGAATTGCTATTTGTGAAAGACATTGTGTGAGAAAGTAAATGTGATAAAGATGTATTAGGTACCTCATAGGATAGAATGGAAAATAAGTAATTATCCTGCAATTTGATAGGTAGTAAGGTAGATATGTGTGTGTAATGAATGATCTCTTACAATCTATGAGTTACTTTGAATGAGTTTCACTTACCATACATAAGACAGAAAGGATAACTCCCCCAGAATGGGACAGAAATGCAAAGGTTTGGGTTGGGGAAAGAGTCTAATGCAGACAAGTCTTGTGCATGGAGGATAATGATATGTGGGTTATTGGTAGAGGATATAGTTCAGAAAGAGACACAGAGGAGATCATGAAGGCCATGTGTGTAACATGAATGATACTGAATTCCAGGAATGAAAGAATAATTACTGAATGGATGAATGAGTAACCATGGGGGTGAAGCAAATTGCTCTTAATACACCTCAAAGCAGTTATTAAAATTGATAGGTGTGATACTCTTGTAATGTCTAATGCACACATGTATATTTACCTTTGCAAACATATATATATATATATATATATATATATATATATATATATATATATATTATATAAACATGCATCAGGAAAGGGGTAACTATGATCAACAGACCAAAGTCCGGAACATGGTGGATACTCCACTACTCTTTGTGGGTGGAAAGTATGAGAAGAGCTATCTTAAATGAAAGAGTCATGAGAATAAGGAAGGTAATCAAAATGTGGAATGGGAAACAATGCAAGAGAGGGTGTCATAGTCAGCCACAGGCCTCTGGGATGAATCTCCAAACCAGGCACAGTTTATGGGAGGAAACGATTTATTGAAGCTACAGATCCAGGGCAAGTCCCATAAAAGTGAAAGAGACTGGTCCTGTTTCACAGGTCCAAGCAGAGAGAAAAACCCATTACCAACACCACACACACAACAGCAAACAGGCAGGAGGGGGCCAAAGAGAGTTTCTTCCCCTTTATATAGCCTGCTGGTGGGGTCTTGCAACCCTATCCCAGACTCAATGGCTTCCTGCGTCTCTGGAATTTCCTTCCTGCACTGCCCACACAGGAAAGGATGTTTACTTCTAGCTTCTTGGCGCTTCCTTACATCCTGCCCCCTATTGGGAGGCTGCCTTCCTGTAAACATCCTCAGAGACCCACTCAAGATTATGGTCAAGTTGACATCAAAACTTAACCATCACAGAGGGTAACCCAGGCAGAAGTAGCACCTTAGTGTAATAATTTGGAGAAGTGATGACGTGTTGAGTTGGAAAACCTGAGGACGGAAAGGCTGGGAGATTTTATTAATATTTTAAAGGTTGATTGGCAATGAGATGACATTATGGAGTGGTGAGGAATCAGGGTAGTGGCTAGCTTTCTTGTTTCTTGCTTAGGTTAGTGAGTAAGTAGCAAGTTCTCCCTCAAAGAAAGAATATAAGAAGATAATTTTTTTACAGATATTGATTTTGATCTCCTATAAATATCCAGGAGCTGTATGTGTCATGTTGGGGACTGGAATTTTAAGAGCTAAGTGAAGTTCAAGAAGAGATGGACCCAAAGTGAGCAGAGTAAGGTTTATCTTTTTCTTCAACTTGGTCTTGAGATCTTTCTCACAAAAGTTGGGGATATCAACTCATTGTAAAATAAAAAAAAGAAAACAAAAAAAAAAGTATTCTCAGGGGGACTGAGGAGATGACTTAGTGATTCAACCCAACGACACCTGTCTCGTTCTTATTTTTTTCTTTGCCTTGCATCATGTTCCATGGGCCTATCACAGTGCAGATATAACATGTTTTTTAACATACTGAACAATGCATAGAGACATAAAGCAGAATAAAACAAATAATTTGGCCTCTTTTGATGATTACAAAGGTCTCAGATTGGACAATATGTATAAATAGATCCTTACATGCTAAAAATCCAATTTTTGATATTCTTTTATCATCAATTCAGGGTTTCTTTTATTTTTGTGTCCTGCTTTTTTTAAAAAATATTTATTTTTTATTTGAGAGTCTGTGTGTGTGTGTGTGTGTGTGTGTGTGTGTGAGAGAGAGAGAGAGAGAGAGAGAGAGAGAGAGAGAGAGAGAGAGAGAATGAGTATGTCCTGTAATAGACATGTCAGGAGCTTAAGATGTCTATGTGCTGTGAGTAGGAGGGAGACAATAGGGTGTTTGTCCCTAGGACTAGAAGATCTAATTCTCTCCTCTAAATTCATCTCTTCTTTTTCCTGCCCTTCAGGAATTCATTACCTTAATGCCATTTATTGATGTAATGACAGTGATCTTAATTTGAGTACTTATCAAAAACTTTAATCACACTACCATGTTTCTTAGTTCTGAATTTTGTTTTTTTCTGAGCAACTAGCTTCGGTCCCTCCCCCCATCACACATGAAAAGGAACAAAGGCACAGTTACTTGGTTGGCTAGTTGAGAGGCTGAGATTTGAATGTTAGCAGGTAATCTTTAAATCTAGTTCCTTAACTATCTCACTAGGATTAAACATGTTTCTCACCAAAGCTTGTCATAGAAAAAAATTTTAAAGGCCACATCTATTTATCAAAATAATGATCTATATGCAATTATATGCTCTGTGGGACACCTGGGAAATGCCTTGGCTAAAGTGTTTCGTTATAATTTCAACCAACCTTAGGCCGATGGATGAGATCCTGACAAGAGAGGAGCCACCACAGTCATAGCAGGGAGGATCCATAGGGAACTCAGCAGACAATGAATGATGAACAAGGGACCTATAACCACAGCCATTCAATCAACACAGGATAGGCCATTGAGACAGGAACCAAGGATTTTCGACACAAGGACCTCTAAGCTCGCAACATTAAAGCAGCCTTATTACTCACCCACCACGACTCAGGGAACTGAGCGGAAGAGGGGGCG
>PVHP010007000.1:11001-58477 GCA_004024765.1 Zapus hudsonius | reverse complement strand
ACACACACACGATCTGAATAGTTCCCTCAGAGTTGGCAAGGAAGATTATGAATGGTGATCAAAAGGAGCTGTTAGCCTTATTTTTTATATATATTTATTTACTGTTATAATGAATTACATTATTTAGTGGGCAAACAATGAGTTGTTATCCCCAATTCCCCAATGCCCCCCGCCACCAACTGGAGTGAATGGAGGATCTTTTACATTCAAACCACCACACTTGTTAACATCATTTACATCAGCTTTTCTGACAGAAACAAGAAAATTTTATTCCTAAATAGCTCACTATCAGAATCTCAAGAATGCTTCCAACCAATCCTGCATAGTCCAGACGATCACAGATCACAGTAGTCTAGACAGATAGTAGTGGCCACAATATCTTGCAGTGAACAGATTGGGAGCAGAAAACAGCTGGGAAATACTCCTTACATCTTTCTATTTTATAATGTTTGCACTTTACAAGCTTCATACATGAGCCTTACGACTATCCTGCGGGGAGGAGTTATCATCTCCTTTTCCCTAACAGGAAAATAAAGTCACCTCACCCACAACCTAGGAAGTTTCATCTGGTCTGGCTACTGTTTTCCACCCATTATACTAACTATAGCTCACTTCTTTACGTACCTGTCTACCAAGCCAGGCTATTGGTCTTTTAAGGTCAGGGATCTTGTTTGTCCCTATCTCAAAATGAGATTAATTTTGACTCACTTGGGCCACAATGCTAGAAAGAGACACGGTTAGCATTGATTCCAGTTCCTCTGACTCCAAGGCCAGTGGTTTTTCTTTTTAACATTTTATTCATTCATTCATTCATTCATTTTATTTATTTATTTGCAAGGAGGAAGAGAAAGAGAGAGGGGAAAAGAAAGAGAACATTAGCCTACCAGGGCCTTTTTTGCCACAGCACATAAACTCCAGATGCATGTGCCACTTTGCACATCTAGCTTTACATGGGTACTGGGGAATCAAACCCAGGAAGGCAGACTTTGTGAGCAAGTATTTCAACCACTGAGCCATCTCCCTAGCCCAAAGGCCAATGTTTTGATGCTCAGAGTTCAGTACTTTCCAAGGACCAACAATGCACATGTGGCTCAAAGAGACTATGTCTCTGGCAGCCAAAGGTCATCTATCCATGAGACCACACTCCTCTCCCAATTGTCCTGGTAAGTCAGAGCATCTCCTTAGTAACATGCTTTACACTGATGATCAGGGAGGGGACCGAGCAAGGAGGAGACAAGTACTGAAATTATTCCTGAGCTGCTATATGTCAAAAGGAGCTGGCAGGAACCTCATGTATCCCTCTCACCTAGATCACCTGCCCTGCTTTCTCAGAACAAGGGCTGGCTCTGTTCTCATGGAAAGAGCCTTTCAGTAGTCAAAACCAAACCACACTGTAATGTGTGTTTTTCACTACAGAGTTGAACACACGTGACATATGACAGATGAAATGGACAGATATATAGATAGATAGATGGATGATAAGTGATTGACAGCTAGATGACATAAATGACAGATAAAGATAGGTGATGGATAGAATTAGATGATCTAGACATAGAAATGCTTTTATAAACATACTGAGGAACATTAATTTCAAAAACCAGCCTTGTCATTTTCACCCATGTCATAATGCAGAAAGTAAGAAAACTAACAACAACTCATGGGATCTTTTGTTCTAACAAAATGCAGTTTTAATTCCTCTGCCCTTGCCAAGTCCCTTGGCAAAAGCACATCTAATGTCTGAATATCAGCACAAACCTCTTTTGCTTTGAAATGGAACTAGAAGTATGTCGCACTTTAAGAAATGTCTGAACTTAAATAACTCATAAATCATGAAATGTTTATCCCCTTTACAGAATAGTTCTTTGCAAAATGATTTGATTCTGGATGACTTTGAACAACAAGTTCCACACAGTGCATAACATTTGGTATATTTTTAAAGTTCCATCTACTTACCAAGCTCATAAATCATTGAGTGAGTAGCCAATACTACAAAATAACTTTTTTACAAAAGGATCCAGTACTGGGTGCTCTCAAATTTAAAAAAATCATTTCAGCATTGTCAAACTCAGATTCAAAACATCCAAATACAGATGATACCCAACTTTTCAGGAATGTGGCTTGTTCTCGAAGCAGGACATGGCTGACTTATGGTGATCATTCTTCTCACACAGTCCATCTTCCAAGACCCCCAAGTTGGGGACAATCTGAGCTGATCCTAATTTTGCTGAAGAATAAAATATTCACAGATTTTCTAAGCTCTTGACAGGGACCAGAGAGGAAGTGCTCCACCCACCAACCTGGAAATCAGCTCTAGCTCATAGCACAGGTCCTTGGAAAGGCCAAAGTAGGAGGGGAAATGAGATAAGGACTTGGATCCAGCTGGAACAGGCACACGTGTACCTGTATAACTGTGCATGGCTCCTACCTGTATGTTTGTAGAAGATAAAGCTTTGCTGGAGTAAACAGAGACCACTGACATGAAACACAATCTGCAGCCATGAGTAGGCTGACCACACCTCCTACTGGGAGAGAACAGCAAACCAAGAAAGGAGCACTTGTGCAATGGAGGAGCCTGGGCCTGGGGGAGACAATCAACAGCTTTGGAATTTGGCCAAATTTTCCACTTAGTGAGGGGAGCCTTGTCTGGAACTTGGGATTCAGGGCAATAGGCACCGGATCCTGTACTCTTGGGCTCCCAAGACAAGAGGCACTATGGGAGTGATTGACGGGGAGGCTACAAAAATAGAATCTAGGTAATCCAGAATTGTGTATATTTGTTAACCTACACTGATCTCACTCTCTGATGGAGATTATGTTTGTATTTTTCAGGATGCAGTGAGAGAGCTGGGGCCCATCTAACCCTACCAACGACAGTAGGCCGATAGCTGAGATCCTGGCAAGAGAGGAGCCACCACAGTCATATCATGGAGGATCCATATGGAACCCCGCAGAGAATGATGGGATGAACAAGGGACCCACAGCCACAGCCATTCAATCAACACAGGATAATCCAGTGAGACAGAAACCAATGATTCTCGACACAAAAACCCCTAAACTTAGAACATTAAAGCATCCTTAATACTCACCCACCACGACTCAGGGAACTGAACGGAAGAGGGGGCAGAAAGATTGTGAGAGCCGTGGTGGGGGGAGAATATCAGAGGCATGGCACCCTTCAGTATCAACACACTTGGGTCAGGAGAACCCAGCTGAAGACTGGAAAATCCATGGTCCCCTACCACAGAGACTGATACAGACGGCCCACGAAGGAGGATATCCAGCTTACTGGGGATGGGGAAGGGGGGCAATGAGGAATTGGGGATAACAACTCATTGTTGGCCCACTAAACAATGTAACTCATTATGGACAATTAAAAAAATACTCATCCACCACGACTCAGGGAACTGAGCAGAAGAGGGGGCGGAAAGATTGTAAGAGCCATGGTGGGGGAGACTATCCAGAGGCATGGCAACCTTCAGTAACAACATACTAGGGCCAGAGGAACCGGGCTGAATACTAGGCTATCCATGGTCCCCTGTCACAAGGACTGATCCAGATGACCCATGGAGGAGGATATCCAGCTGATTGGGGATGGGGGAGGCGGGGCATTGGGGAATTGGGGATAACAACTCATTGTTTGCCCACTAAATAATGTAACTCATTATGGACAATAAAAAAAAAAGATAAAGCTTTGGTAAAGGAAAGAAACCCCACACATCTTAGGTCTATCTATTTAAATCAAAGGACGCTGAGGGCATTCAAAAGTTGTTTTTCCTCCCTGTAGAGTCATTTTCATTTCAGAATCAGCAAATATGAAGAGTAATTTTTGGAGTATTTCATATTCAGCAAACAAAAATGAAGAAATGACCTCGGTTTTGGCAAGAAATAGGCCCCCAAATACACATATACACAAACAACAAAACCATCCTAAATATTCTTGTGTTTTATCTTGATTGCTGAGAATTTGTCAAAATCTTCCTCACTCCTAACTTCCGTTGGAAGTCCCAACCTTGTACTTCTCATTACGACACCCTCATCCCTGAGCCAATGGCTTGAAATGGCCCAATGTGTGTCTGAGTTCACAGGTGACCTGGGGTGTCCCACACCGCTTAAGATGGGATGGGACAGAAAGTGCATTCTGCCTTTGTTAGAAGACAACTTTGTTTCCTTGACCTTTGTCTTATCATCTATAAAGTGAACACGACTAGAATTTGTAAAGAAACTGAGAAAAAAATCCAGTTTACTCTTTTAGTAACAGCAAAGGACGCTGGGAAAAAAAAAACACCTGTCACAGAAAGCTCCCCTCTTCCAGGGCAGGAGGAAGTCACTAAACATAGACTATGGAACACCGTGTACCTGATTTCCTATGTGTACTTTACTCCTTGGGAATGACATATCAAATGACTTCACATGATGACAGGGAGGAAGAGAATGTGAGTACAAAATAAAAGCAGAGAATTTTGCAAACACAAAGCAGTGTGCCAGCACTATTTGCCAGGACTTTGAGCAAGACATCACTGAGTTCCAGAAGCCTCTGGGTCTTTGCTTAGATCACTTCTACCTCTGACTTCCAAATGACTGAACACTATCTTGCACATGAGACTCCTACCACCTCACCAGCCTCTCACATCTGTCACCATCCCACCTCTACCCCAGGCTCCTCAGCCCTCTGAAGTACATGGTTATGGGTCTAGAGAGCTGCCTGACCACAAAGGCACAGGAAGGTCAGTGTGAAGGATGATGGTCAAGGGATAGGTAGATGACCAATGATACATACTAGTCCTCAAAACCATAGAACACAACAGTGAAGGCTTGAAAGGACCCAAGACCTCCTCTTTCTCTATCCTCTCCAGTTACAAGCAAGGAAAGTAAGGTACTCCAAAATCAGAAGACCTCTCTCCAGAAAAGCAGCTGGCCAGAGGCAGGGCTGGGCTTCTGGAAATCTAGTCGAACACTCATGATCTTTCACTTGGCCTCTCCTAGTCTGAATGCCTGCTTTTCCTTCCAAAATTTCAGAGCCACAGGTGTCTTCCTTAGGTTCTGCAAAGGTTGGTTTCAATCGTCAACCTGATTATATCTAGAACCACCTAGAAGAGAAATTCTGTGCATGTCTGTGAGGGAATGTTTACATTAGGTTAACTGAGGTCTCGTGAGCTGGGAATAAAAAGGGAAAGGCAAGCTGAGCATCAGCATTCATCGCTTTCTGCTTCCTGACTATGAACTCAATGTAAGGAGCCACTTCTCACTCCTGCCACTACGCCTTCCCCACGATGGTGGATGATATCCCATGGAACTGTAAGCCAAAATAAACCCTTCCTTCTTTTAATTGCTTCTTGTTGGGTGTTTGGTCACAGCAATGAAAAAGTAACTAATACAAGTCCAGTATTCCTCAGAAAACTGTTCTTTTTACATCCAAGTAACTTACTTAGAAAATGGCTACAGTGGTATTAAAGTATATCCAAGAATTTTCTGACCCTCTCTTTGAGACCTACTATCTATTTCCCTTCCCCTTGACTATAAGCTTAACTTACCTCTAGCAAAACCAATGAAAGTGATGGCTATAAGCCTTCGGAGCCTATTCCTAAAGATGATACAAGTCTACCTGATCTCTCTCCTAGCACTGTGGTCATAGAAGCCATGCCACAATGCTCGAAGGCAGCCCAGACCACAGGGAGAAGCCAAGTCTAGCTGATGGTCCTAGGTGATGTCCCAGCAGACAGTGGTATCTACTTGCACACTTGTGAGTGAGGAAGCCTTCAAAAGTGAGCTAATCCACAGTACTTTCTTCTTGTGACTGCATGGTGAGCCCTGAGCACAAACTGATTAGCATGAGGCAACGTAAGAAGTGATGACTGTCATTTTTGTTCCACTGTTTTGAGGTGGCCTATTACAAGCAAGGAGTAACCAGAACACGCTCCTCTAGTAGTCTTGCCTTCCACACACTGGAGTGTTGGTTCTTGGATGCTGCCCAGTTTTTAATTCATCACCAGTCTATCCATTGCTTTGGAGCCTAGCATGAGGACTTGGGCTCCAGGGTAAAGGAGTCAAGTGGGCAACTATGGGCTGTATCCCTCTCTTTAACCCTAGAAGTGAGTGTGTGACAAACCATGTCTAAGATGCCTTTCTCTTGAAGGCATCAGTGGTAAATCAGAAGCTATTTCTGACCCAGTTTTCACTTTGTTTCACCTCTGGGTCCCACATCAGGGCTCTGCCTCCTCCACCCCACCCTCCCTGCTGTTTCACAGTCACCTTGTATTAAGCCAAATCTGCCAGATCCATGAATGCTCTCCTCATCTCTCACCAGCTAGTAGGACCTGGGCACACACCTGACTGAACTTTGCCAACTTTATTTCCCAGCCTGTGAAATGAGGGTAATTGTGGCACCTGTCCCTTGGGAATATTGTGAGGACAATATAAAAGGAGGTCTTAGAATAGTGCTTGGCTCATTAATGTAAGCATTTGTTTGAATTTCTATATTACTTTCTGTGCCTTAGTATTCTCTCTCCAATAAATTCCCATGTTATGGGTGGGAAGCATGCCTTCTCCAGCCATATCTTAATTTTGGTGTCACTTAGCACCTACATAGCAGGTGCACCAAGAATAACTATGGGCTGATTGGCAAAACAACAGATAAGAAGAATGCCACAAGCTACTTGCCTTTGACCAGAACATTGCATTTTGCTCGGTACAACCTGTGATTGATGAACCTCTAGAGAAGGAGACTTGAACTTCAGCAGCCATCAAGGACCCACGCACTTGACTAGGAACCAGTCCAGCAGAAGTCAGCCTGGGGCTGAGGAGAGCTGGGTGGAGACCACATCTATGGGGCCAACAATGTGATCATGCCTCTTGATGCCAGATGGTTCTGTCCCTGTGTGTGAGGTGTATGCACCCTACCCACCTTCCAAGACAGCTGCCAAGGACACAGGACCAAAAGCTTGTTTTGCTTTTGCACCATTGTTGCCAGGACCACCCTGTCCTGGAGGCCTGTGGTATGCCCATTTTAAGCACGTGTAGCTCCATCAGGAGGCTTACTTTGTGCACAGGCCCAATCCACACAGGCTTGAAGCATCCCTGAAACATGAATCCATGCCACTCACCCAGCTGTGGGAAACAATTTTAAAGCCAGAAGACTTTCTATGTGATGCCAATGAGCCCAGCTTCCTGGTCCCAATGCTAGGCCTTCCAACCAGAGGTTAACCCCTGAGCAAAGCAACCTAAGTACCCTTCCCATTACATGCTCAGGACCCAGGTAAATCATACTTCATCCTGGTGTTTTTCTAGAAAGAGACAGGAGACCTCCCTCTTTCCCCAAGACCATTATTTATTGGGTATCAATTGTGAACCCAGTACAGGCTGAATCATTTAGGAGGAAAGAAGGGAAGAACGGAGGGAGGAAGGGAGGGAGGGAGGGAGAGAGGAAGGAAGGAAGGAAGGAAGGAAGGAAGGAAGGAAGGAAGGAAAGGAGGGAGGGAAATAAAGAAAGAGAAAGAGAGAAAGAAAGAAGATAAAGGAGAAGAAAGAAGGAAAAGAAAGAGAGAGAGAGGTGGGGAGAAGGTGGGAGGGAGGACAAACCTCGGGGGCCATCTGGGAGGGTATTTCCAAAGAGGCTAAACAAGAAGAGCCTTGAATGAGGGCAGCACCATCTCAGGGGCTCAGGGTCTTAAACCAAATAAATGAAGGAAGCAAGTTGCACACTAGCTTCCTCTCTGCCCCATGCTCCCAACACCATGCCTCCCCACCCTGATGGACCATATCCCTTCTTAAATCATGAGCCCAAACAAAGAATTCCTTTCTTTTAGATGCTTTTGTCATAGCATCAAGACACCAACTAATGCAAACATACAGAGAGATTTAATTCCAACAGATAATTTTGTTTCTGATCCCCATGGATCTGACATCTGTAGACCCCCCCCTTATAGTCTCTAAGAAAACCTTCTAAGGCTCAAAAAAATCTTAGTAAAAACAGTCCAAACTTAACCTGCCCATTTCCCTCTAAATTTAAGAAAACTAGAGTAAGATAAAAATGGTGTGGTACACATGAATTGACCCAGGAAGCTACTCACACTGAGTAAAGGCTCCTAGGTCCCATTACCTTGAATAAGTCCCAGAGCCTGCATACCTCATGCAGTTTCCAGGTTAGGACCAAGTATCTGGTATTCCTTTCTTCTCCCGACCCTTCCTCTAAGCAAGTCATTCCTCAGTGCCTGTCAATTCTGTAATCCTTGCCAAAATAATAATGTCATGATCAAAAGAAGTTCAGCTTTGAAGCCTTTCCATGTCATGTGTCTGCCATGTTGCTGGCTGGGCATTCTATTTTATGACATTTTAATGTAAGCCTTTAAACCTAGTACTACTGTGGTAGTTTGAATGGATGTCTCCCAATAGAATCAAGAGTTTATAACGAGCTTGTAACTCGTTTCCAGTCTCCTGGTTGGAGGAGGTGTCACCTTGGCTTGGCTAGATCCAAGGCCCAAGTTCTAAGGTGTTTCTGGGGTGGATCTGGAATTACAGCCATAGATAGGTAAAGAGCAGTCTGAGCTCCAAGGAGCTCACTACTGTTTGCTGGTGTGTGTGTGTGTGTGTGTGTGTGTGTGTGTGTGTGTGTGTGTGTGTGTGTATTAGTGGTGGGTCTTTCTCAGTGTTTGGACTTGTGAAAGGGGGTCAGCCTCTTTCACCATTATTAACTTCCCCTGGATCTATAGCTTCAATAAATCATTTTCTCCCAGTAATTGTGCCTAGTTTGGAGGTTCATCCCAGCAGCAGAAGCTGACTATGACAACTACAGAAAATACAAGTTTATTTAAGGTGGTTAACATCCTGCAGCGTCCATCTCCTCCGAGTTAGCAAGGCTGGAAACTTGCTCCTTATCAATGAGTCACCCTCTTCATCCTTTCAAGTCCTCTTTTCTCTCCTTCCTAAACTCATCATCACCACGCTGTCAGGGCCCAAGCTAAGACCCAAGACCCATCCAATGCTCAGCCCAAGGTTTCTCAATCCAATCTCAGAATGCTTAGTTAGGTCTAATCTAAAGACTGTATGAATGAAAGTATGGTGTGGGGCTTCCTTGATGTGCAGGCTTACTTAACCTCTGCCAAGAGAAGATAGAGAATCCCAGCTTGTTCCCCTGGGCTCTTCCCGCCTTTGAGACACTTGTTGCAAACAAGTGTCCTCCTTTGACAGAACCAATCAATCTATGCCCCATGACACACAAACACCCACATAGTGCCTTATGCTGCACCCCACATGTGCTTGTGGGTGTGGGTGTATGAAAATCTTATCTCCTCAATGAGACCTAAGTCTAGAGACCAGCCAATGTGCTAAGTTTGTACTCATTTTCCTCATTTGTTTCAGAGCCTCGGGAAGAACCTGACCCAGTGAGGAGAACAGAAGCAGAATGCAAAAGTAAACCCACCTTTGAACCGGAGTTCAGCCCACGCTGTCACAAATCCTACAGTGACTGAACAGGCATGCCTTTCCCTAAATGGATTCAGTCCCCCTTTATTCAAAGGAAGGATGAGCATGAATGAGGAGGAGGGGACTGCAATGCACCACTCTAAATTCTATTAGCCATGGTTTCAAACCCTCTCCACAGCCTACCACAGCATAGCAGGGCTGTCTCTCAATCCAGGAGGGACCCAGCTTCCCCTCCAGCCCAGGCACACACTGTATTACAGTAAGAAGAGACTCGACTGCAAAACACAAGGGGCAGCCCGGGTTCACCATCATTCCTCAACCAGACTGCAGAGAGAGGTCTGCCGGATCCAGGCCAGAGTGAAGATGGTGAGAGAAGCCCACACAGTCCCTTTCAGGAACCCATTGGCTCCTGTCTGGAATGAAAATCACCAATGGCAAGGGCTATTAAGAGCCAGTCAGCGGGAGAGCCCACAAGGTCAATCTGGGACAGACAAGCTCTGGCCAGAGTCAGATTGGAGATTTGTATTCTGGACCCACCAGGGAGAAGTCGGTGCCAAGCCTGAGGCTGTGGGAATCGTGGCCTCTCACCTCTGAGGGAGCCAGCAGAGTCCAGCCAAAGGTCTCTGCAGAAACATCTCCCTCTGGGTCCTGGATGCTTGTTCAAAGCAAGACAAGCATTGATCAGATGAGGAGGAGCAGTAGCCTGTGAGAAGAACTGGACCTGCTTTCTCAGTGCTGTGCCTCTGGGTACTTGAGCAGAAGGCTCTGGCAGGCTCTACAGGGAAAACTTTTTGATGCAGAAGCTATGGTTTTCATCAGAGAAAGCCCATAGTCAACTCATTCTGTGAAATGGCTCATGACTGTCTAATCAGATAATGGTCTGATCTGAAATGAATGTTTACATACCCCAGGTTCATAAGTTGAAATCCTAGCCACCAATGTGATAGCATTAGAAGTTTGATAAGTTGTTCAGTCATGATGGAAGACCTTTAAAAGAATTCTTTATTTCAAGCAGAGAGAGAAGAAAGATGATTAGGCTAAGGGCCTCTAGCTGCTGCAAATGAACTTCAGCTGCATGCACCGCTTTGTGTGGCTTTACGTGAGTGCTGGGGTCATTAGGCTTTACAAACAAATGCCTTAACTGCTGAACCATCTCCGCAGCCCCATGATGGAGGACTTTTGATGCCTTCATAAAAGTCTTTTAGTCACAATGGAGTTTTTCAGCCACAAAAAGGAATGAAATTATGACATCTTCAGGAAAATGAATGCAACTAGAGATATTAAGAACTAGCCATGTTAAGTAAATTAAACCAGTCTCAGAAATAAAATGTAGTATGTTTTCTCTCGTTTGTGGATCCCAGTCATTATAAATTTATAAAATTGTATATGCATAGATGGCATGAAAGAAGTGAAACTATCTGGGGAACGGAGGGAACTTATGGGAGGAGAGGGTGGGAAGGGGAAAGTAACAGATAAGAAGCAAATATGTATAGACTACATTGTTTTCTTGCATGAAATGGTATTGGGTAACTCTATATAATAAAATTTTTCAAGAAGGACTCCAGGGCCAGGGATGGTGACTCATATTTGTAATCCCAGCACTTGAGAGGCTGAGACAGGAGAATTGCCTTGGCTCCTTAAAACCCTAAGATAGGTGGATAAATAGATAATAGATTGATTGATTGATTGATAGATAGATAGATGATAGATAGATAGATAGATGATAGATAGACTAGATGACAGATAGATAGATGATAAATAGATTAGATAGATAGATAGATAGATAGATAGATAGATAGATAGATAGATAGATCATCAAAATGAAGAACCTCAGAGAGACCACTCACTTGTTCCAAACATGTAATGACACAATGCAAAGACAACTGGAAAATATATAACCTGGAAAACAAACCCTCACCAAATATCCCAAGGAACCGGAACCTTGGTGTTAAACTTCACAGCCTCTAGAAGTATAAGAAATAAATTTCTGTTGTCTGTAAACCACCCAGTTTAAGACGTTTTGTGACAGCAGCCTAAAGGGCTAAGACAGCTCTTAGATGCTGGTATGAACTGAGTCAGGATGTAGGACACAGAACATTAATGAAGGCACCACACAGTGAGTAAGCCTCAAATGCACACTCACCCACAGGCTTTCTCTTCCCCCCACCACTCCCAGGCTATTTGATTCTGCAGTCCCAGGTATTCTCCAGTGATTAGGGAAGGTAACGGGTCTTTATCTTAGAACAGGAAGAGGGAGAAGCATGAAAGTGCTCATTTTGCATCATACCTGCCTCATATCCTGAAACTCATAATAATGCAGTACCTTCATCAGAATAGGAAATTAGTAGACTTGCCCAAAATTTGTTTTATACCAAGACATGGGCAACTCTCCTAAACTCAATCTGGATGCAGGATTGTTCAATCATGATGGAAGGTCATTAAAAGAATTCTTTATTTCAAGCAGAGAGAGAAGACAGATGGGTAGGCTAGGGCCTCTAGCTGCTGCAAATGAACCTCAATAACTGTGGCAGCCAGTTTGAAAGGGACAGTGCACAAACATGATCATTGGGGGAAATAAAATCAGACTATATAGTGTGTATGTATGAACATGTCAAAAATTGGAAAAAGTAAATTTCAATTTTTTAAAGGTATATTGAAGGCCAAAGGAAGAACTGAGCCCCTTTGGCCTGGATCCTGCTCCAGATTAACCACAGGAGTGCGCAGAGAGCAGCTAGATCTAATAAGTGGTGCATGGTGTCACCAGTTCCAAGAGGATTCCTGTCATAGTCAGCCACACACTGCTTGGATGAATCTCCAAACCAGGCACAGTTATGGGAGGAAAGGATTTATTGAAGCTACAGATCCAGGGAAGTTCCATAATGGTTAAAGGGGATGACCCCCTTTCACAGGTCTAAGCAGAGAGAGAAAAATCCATCACCAACACCACACACAGAACAGGCAGGGGGATGAGAAAGATTTATTTCCCCTTTATATAGCCTTAAGGCAGAGTCTCGTAACCCTATCCCAGACTTGTTGCCCTCTTGAGTCTCTGGAATTTCCTTCCTGCACTGCCTTCACAGGAAGGGATGTTCATTTCTAGCTTCTCTGAGCTTCCTTAAATCCTGCTCCCTGCTGAGAGGGCTGCCTTCTTGTGAACAACATCAGAGACTTGCCCAAAATGACTAAATGGTCAAGTTAAAAAAAACTTAACCATCACAATCCCTAAATGTTCTTAATATGTCTAGACTTGGGAAAGGCAGGGAGACTCAGGAAAAAAATCTGCTTGGAAGGGAAGAAGCAACTATAAAATCCACTTCTAGAAAAACCAAGACTCGCAACAGCCCTATAAGATGAAACCATGTGATTTCAGCACCTCCCGATAAAATAATTTTGCAAAATTCCAAATAAAATACTGGGTCTACACTTAAATTTGTACTCCATAAATTTAGAGATATCACTTCTCTTAATCGTCAATGAATCCTTAACATCTAACCTAGTGCCTACCACAGGTCAGCTGACTAGGAAATATTAGTTGAATTAATATAAGTAGGAATTTAGTAAGCTTTGGTCCTTTCTTAAAAACACCTTTAATCTCTTCCATTTCTGAAATTTAAACTGATGACAGGTGAGTGGGCTGTTGGCCACTGTGGACTGGTACTAATTGGACAAGTCTACCCTGGAGCACATATGCTTCTCATCTTCCATCCAGCCTTTCCCTCCCTCCCTCTCTTCCTCCCTCCCTTCCTTCCTCCCTCCCTCCCCCTCTTCTAATGAGAACAAGAGCTTAACATCCAGGTTTCCATTACCTTCACTTATCTGAACTCTTTGATGATGTTGATTGCATTCTGTTGAACTTGAAGTTAGTTTTTTTCCCATATGATTTAGTCTCATTTCTTCTATTTTTATTTCATTTTTATTGTGCCAACTATATTTATCTCATTATAAACCCAATGAGGTCAGAGATAAGGTTATCCCTACTATTCGGCACTGTGACCCCTAATATTTCTGAACTAACTTTACAGACTCTCTTTCTCAAGCTCTGACTCCACAACTTTACTTGCCTCATTCCTCAACCTAGAATCTATATTTTTCCCTTAAATATCGTTCCAATGAAATCAAATGGTTTCAATTATTTGTTAACCAGTATACACTGAAAACTTATTATATTCCAGACAATGTGTAAGGTAGTAAAAAGGCAAAAGGAGAGAGAGAGAGAAAAAAAAGAGAGAGAGATCAGAAATGCTACAGTTTGTCTGTTTCTCTATTAAAGCCAAGGGAGTTAGCTAAGATGAAAATGTCATCTGACTGCTACTCAACTAATGGTAAAATCTTGAATGAGACAAAAATTGTCCCTGAGATGAGGTTTCTCAAGCTGTGAAAAGGAGGGTATGTTACTGACAGAGACGACCATATGCTTCCTCATACTTAGTTCCTTCTAGACGATGAACGCTAACAATGTTTATGTGGCTACACCCTTTGCTAAGAGAATAAGAATGTTATTGCCATTGAGTGAAAAATGAGACCTGTGAAAAATTACTAAATACTATTAATCTGCACACAGAAGCAATTATGCTGAAGCACACGCCAACAGACTACATCCTCAGAATGCAAAAACAGATGTCAAATGAAGGTTCCTGTCTCAGCCACACACATGAATCTAGTTGAGTAGACAATGTCCACACACAGAGACTGCATGACATAAGATATTGCATTGATCATTTCTCTGCACTCGCGGCTCCCATGAGCTGTAAACAGTTGTACAAACTTTTCGCATGGTAAGAATAAGCTGGAAGAGGTTGTAACAGAACCTGTGAAGTCTGCTTTCTGCAGCTGATGGAAAAGTTAAATGTTTCATCAGAGGAATGAAAGAAAGAATCTAAGAAGAGAGGCAGAGTGACGAAAATTGGACAAAGCAAAAATAACTGTGACTCAGTACCTTATGCAAAGGAATGTCATGTCATGTGATGTCAAGGCTGAGAAGAAAGAGGAGAAAGGGAACCCCAAGTTAGACAGCTAGGACTTCCAAGAAGAGTTACGGTCTTCTTGGAGAGAGAGAGACAGAGAGGGAGAGAGAGAGAGAGAGAGAGAGAGAGAGAGAGAGAGAGAGACAGAGCATTAGATCTGTTACAAGGATGCTGGAGAGCAGGCCTGAAGATTTGCAGAGCCTCGGTGGGGAGAGAAAAGCAGTGTCCAGTGTTGAGTGATTCCCTGCCAGGCAAACAAGAAGATTGATTAACAAGATTTGGGACATTTCAGGTGGAAAGAAGAGAAGTGTATGGGGTCTTGTCTTCAAAAATGAGATGACCCATCCTGAAGTAGAGGGACGCAGAGCATCCCAGAGAAATGCCAAGTCACCACTAAGGAAGCAGAGGAGGCATGCATGTTTCAACCAAAAGCAAAGGGGAATGGCTGAAAAAGTAGAGCCACCTCCAAACGGGGTGTGCTTTGTGAGGTCTATACTATTGAAAGTCTCTAGTAAGGTGGACAAACATCTAATTTGAAGGCTTTAGGGAGAACACTACTCTATGCCAGACACCGGATATATAATCCCTAAAATTCCTTCCAATTTTAACATTCTATATGTCTGTCTGTCAGAGTGCAAAACCAAATTGGTCGAAGAGCAGCCTGATACAGAGGGAGTTGAAACAAGGACCATTATTAACCAATGCCCATGTGGAGCTTTATGCAATGATGGTTATGGCCAAGAGTCACATGGTTTGTAGCCATCAGGACATTGTTAGATGCTTACATGCATTTACATGCAAATACCAGGCCTGATTACTATTGCTTCATGTGCCTTAGGGCCCAGATGCTATGGTGAAACTGGATGTCAGCGTAAGATCAGAGATAGCTACATTATTTAAGGTAACTTTGCACTCCAGTCAGAAGCAAAATTTGGATAGCACAATTGATCAATTTTCCAATAGAACATGGGCACCTCATTAATACCACTTAATGGTTGCATAAAGTAATTAAATCTACTCTGATGTATAAAACACTGATTCAAGTGTCTTAATCTACAAACATACATTGGTCCATGACCTCTGCCTTTTCAATTCCTTTTTCCCATGCCCTTGTCTTTCAGAATCCTAAATCATTTATCAGGGTTTTGAATACCACTGAAATACAAACCAACCTTGCTCAGTGTCTCTCCTGTTTCATTTCATTACAGCATAAGTGGGCACAGAATACAGAAAAGAATGCATCAGGTTAATTACAAAGCATAGAGTTCCTTCTCTGACTCTGTCACTGGCTTAAACAGTTTGATGGTATGAGTTACCGATGCCCTACTCGCCACAGTGCCCTAGTACTGCTTAATAATCCTGAGTAACACCTTGAAGTACCATCTCAGTATTTCCTCCAATGCCTTGCCATGATCCCAAAACTCAAGTCCTAGAGTTGAGTCCCACAGCTTCTAGAATTTTGGTTAAAATATACATTTTAACATGTTTAGTGAAAAAAAAAAACACATGACCACATGTTCATGCTTCTAGAAATCTCTCCTACTGTGTAGATGTTTGCATGAATACTAGGAATACAAAGCTGAACCACGTGACAAGAACTCTGACCTGGGCCTTCCCAGGATCAAAATACTCTGTCAGGGCTGAGGGATGGCCAAGTGGTTAAGGTACTTGTCTTCAGGGCCTGATGTCCCGAGTTCAATTCCTCAGTACCCATATAGAGCCAGATGCAAAAAATGATGTATGTATCTGGAGTCTGTTTGCAGTGACTGGAGGCCCTGACGTGTCTATTCTCTCTCTACATCTCTCTTCTATTTCTTTCTGCTGGCAAATAAATAAATAAAATTATTTTTAAAAAATACTCCTTCAGGCATGAATCATCAATAGAGCACGCAAGTGGATTACATGATGTCCTTATAAGACACTTTTCACTTTTTCAAGAAAGTGTCTTGATCAGAGTCCTGGAGTCCACAATAACCCTGTAGCCACAGTGCTTATAAGATGCCGAGCCTGAGTGGGGTAATGGTTATGCTGTGGGTAGAAACCTGAGTATTGTTGCTAAATATCTAGTGAAAGGTGGGTCAAGGACAAAGACAGGACCACAGAGCATGTGGTGAGAATCCTGCAGTGTTAGAAACAAGAAAGTTGGTAAGAGACTCAGGGTGAAGATATGGTCACTGCTAATGTGATAGACACCCACCTCTGTGTGGTTCATGACTGCTTAAAGAGGATCTCTTATGAGTAACAGTGTTAGCTTGAAAACACAGTTGCAGATGCTTATGATTCTAGTGAAGGCCTGGGTGGGATATCACTTACCTGAAATGGTATATACCAGCAGTATACCAACTGATAAGCTGTAATAAGACGCGACTAGAAACTCACCAGAGAAAGAGCTCTTTCTGAAGGTTTCTAAGGGAATTACATGCAAATCCAAAAATATTGCATACATGTTTAAAAATTTTTGAGAGAAGTTTGGTTCTAATTATTTTTTTTAATCTGTGAGTTATGAAAGTAAAACTGAGTTTCTTTCTTTCTTTATTTTTGCAGTACCAGGGTTGAAAAGCAGGGCCTGTATATAGCAGGTAAACACTCTACCACTGGACTATGTTCCAAAACCCTTTCTTCATATTATTAATTTTGAGACAGAATCATGTTAAATTGTCCAGGCTGGCCTTGAACTCCCTCTGTGTCCCAAACAAGCTGAAATTTGAGATTCTTCTGCCTCAGCCACCCTAGGAGCTAGAATTATAGACCTGTATTCCCAAACTGGGGTTTGATTTCAATGAAATTAATGGCATTATTCATAGTAATAATTACTGATTTATTTATTTATTTATTTATTTATTTAAAAGCAGAGAAAAAATAGAAGAGAGACAGAAAGAATGGGCATGCATGGGCATGCCAAGGCTTCTAGCCTCTGCAAACAAACTCCAGATTCATGTATCCCTTTGTGCATCTGGCTTATGTGGGTACTGGGGAATCGAACTCATTAGGTCATTAAGCTTTTCAGGCAAGTGCCTTAACCGCTGAGCCATCACTCTAGCCCTGATTGCTGATTTTTACAGAATTGAAATCAAAATGAAACTAAGAGAAGTTGAACATATTCAAAATACAATTTTTTCCTTTATTTTTCTCATACTTTGGATCAGACAAGAAATAGAGAATAGAACAACACTATGTAATTAACAGGTAGGAGGAGCCAGGTCACATAACCACATTTAGCCTCAAGTAACTCTTCAACAACACTCTGTACTTTTCAAAACCATTATCCAACAATGAGTTGTTATCCCCAATTCCTTGGCCCACTAAACAATGTAACTCATTATGGACAATAAAAAAAATGGAAAAAGAAAAAAATGTATCTAATTGTTGACAATAAAGATATATATATATATATATATATATATATATATATATATATATATTTGTTTTCGAGGTAGGGTCTCGCTCTAGCCCAGGCTAACCTGGAATTCACTCTGTAGTCTCAGGGTGGCCTTGAACTCATGGTGATCCTCCTACCTCTGCCTCCCAAGTGCTGGGATTAAAGGCGAGTGCAACCACGCCCGGCTGACAATAAAGATAATTAAAAAAAAAAAAAACAACCATTATCCATGAAAAAAGGCAACCCCAAGTGAGAGCAACAACTCAAGACAGGTTTTCACAGAAATCTAGGTTCACAGTGAAGGACAGACTAGATGCTCATTCTTAAACAAGTGATATTCAGAGATGACCCAGACTTGAGCAAGCATCAACCGTGCTGACCCGGATGCTGGATCAGCCCTAAGTGCATTCACGGTGAGCAGCTACATGCTGTGGATGAGCAGAGCGTTTGCCCAGACAGCTCCTGAGAGCTTAGACACAGACTCCTGACAAATTTTGCCATTTGATCTTTCTCCCTTCTACAAGCCTACCTCTCAGGTCGCCCCTCACACAGCTCCAGGGTTCTGCTTCATTCGGCAAAAGTGTTTTAAGAAGGGAACCCTCACATACATAAATAAGTAGATAAATTGCAAACACTGATGGCCAATATGCTAGCAGATTGTTTTTACTCTCAAAAATAGTTGCCCGTGACTATTCCCAATAACTATAGGGTTAGAATGGACAAGCCCAGCCTCGCTCCATGTACTAGGGAGAGCCAGAATGTGTTTACTGTGAAATGAGATCCTACATAATCACTCCTTCAACAATGCTACCAAGCATTATAGCTCAATGGCCGAGACACAGACTTTGGAACCAGACTGCCTGACTTTCTATTTTCCAATCTGATCTTTCCTAACTGTGATTTTAAGCAAATTGCTAAAACTCAAGTCTCAATTTTCTCATTAAAAAAAAAAAAATGGGATGCTAACAGCAATCAATACTGCCCAGGAGGGCCACATGAGGAATAAATGAGTTAATATTTAGACCAGTGCCTGGCATCATCTTGCTTACTATTATTACAATTGGAGCTGTTTAAACAACTGGAACCAATCTCATTTCACAGTAAATACATTCTGACTCTCCGTAGTGCATGGTGGGGGGCTCATACATATTAAACAATCCTGACATTACAACACCTTGGCAGCAGAAACAAACATACCAAAAACAAACAAAGAGTCCCACCTCCTTTAATAATAAAAAGCAGCCCAGGCTGGCATGCAAAGTTGTCAGGTTCAGTAACTTGCTGAGACTTCCTGTTCCAAGTCAATCTAATCCTACATTTGTTATAAACTTGGTGGGATACTTCAGTTTTCAACAACGACCTTGTGAGACTCTCCAGTTTCAGTGTTGCCTGCTGAGGGTTCATTTGATCTGACTTTATGACTTCTCCAGGAGACCACTTTGGTCCAATAGCTGGGCTTCTTCATGCACTTTTGGGAATTTTACAAAATTGTCTAATAAGACTACACACTCTTCTAAGAACTACACACTCTAGTCAACAGCCCCTATATAGTTCAACAAATAAATTAACAGAGGAAGAGTTTCCATTGTCAACAACAACAATACACACACAAGTTCTCACCTCAAAGGGAGTAATAGTTTATTCTGGAGCCAAATATGCGTGATCTTGATCCAGGTACATAGGTTCAGGTTACCCCAAATTTCATGTACTAAGGTGACAACAGTTTCAGGAAGTTTTTATAGTAACAGAACAAAAGAAAGACATAAATAAAATACTTTTCAAATACATTGGTGGGAACATCAGATAGACAGATTACAGCAAAGTGGAGAAATCCTGTTATATGCTTGAAATACCATCTGGTGACATAGGGTGGGGTGACAGCCTTTGGGTTGGTAGAAGCTAGGGGTCCGTCCATATACTCCAAAATGACTTATCTAATAGTCATGAGGATATTAGGTCACACACAGAGGTGGCAATAAATTAAGGGGTGAAGATAGCCCAAGATAGCTTGGCTTTGGACCTGCAACATTCCAACTCCCCACAATCACTGAGCTTCTAACCACACATCAGCCTTAGAGAACATTCAATGTATGTAGGTGTGGCTTGTTTCCAAAAACTTTAGCTCACATCAGAAATATATTATTTCTTCTCAACGGAGCTCTGCCAGTAAGATCATGAATAGCCTCAGAATACATGCAGCCCCACCACTCCTGCCCAGAAAGAATGATAAAGTGGTGTGTGCTGGGGAAGACAGCAGAGGAGGTATGCAGGCCCACGGAGAGGGCCCTGCTACAGAAGAAATCTCAGCAAAACAGTGAGGATTCTGGGCAGATGAACACAGGGACCAGGGCTCAGAAATTGGGAAGTGAATCTATATAGGATATATAACAGACAGACAACTACACATTTAGCCAAATGAGGCTTTCCATCTCAGAGGAGACAGAGGCAGGTGGTTGGTGGGGAGCAGGGACAGGGAAGGAGGCTGGGAGGCACATGGCTCCCTAGGATTTCAGCAGAAAGCAGCCAGGGTGTGGGTGGAGAGGAGGAGAAGGGATCTCTTTATAAGGCAGTGGTCTGGGATGCCATCAAGAGGGTGTAGCTGTCAGTTTCATTTGGGTTGGGGATTGGTGAGGTGCCTGTCCAGCTGTGGCCTCCACCAAAATGTGCATTCAATCAGTGTCATTTTTCAGACCCTCACCCAGCTCTGGCCAGGGAGGCAGCGACGAAAGCCTGAGGCTCAGGCTTGATGAAGGCAGGAGCCTGGCGCGCTGCAGCAATCGCAGCCCTACAGCTCAGGAAACAAGACACCCAAGAGGGAACCTGGAGGGAAAGAGTCACAGCCAAGCAAACAGGCCTTCAGCCAGAGCTCTGCACCCACAGGCCTGAGTGGGGTCCTGGCCAGATGTCCTGCTCTCTTCCTCCCTAGGGTCACTATCTCCCTCAACGGATACTCCACTGCCCTCCCACAATCCCACGAGCTTCTTTAATGAAGTCATGTAACTCCTTATGGACAATAAAAAAATAAATAAATAAAAATAAAAATAAATTTAAAAAAAAGAAAGATACTGGTTGTGAGTCCTCTGAGTGTCAGATGCTGTACTACTGAAATAATGGAATTTGCCATCGATGGTCTCCTGCCCTTTCACAGCCCCAAGGCAATCACCTAAAAAAAGAGAATAATACACTTCATGACAAAATGAGTTTGTTGATATTTCTTCAATGTGAGAGGTTGTAGAACCCAGTGACAAGGAACCTGGTATATTTCAAGTCTGAAAAACTGGATTCTTAGCTCAGGGCCTGCTGTATACTCATACTCTCTCAGTCTTAACTGGATGCTCTGTAAAATGGGATGATGGTCCCACATGATTGAGGTTAAAATTGAATAATACAGTCTAGGGCTGGAGAGATGGCTCGGTGGTTAAGAGGCTTGCCTGCGAAGCCTAATGACCTGGGTTTGATTCCCCAGTGCCTACATAAAGCCAGATGCACAAAGTGGCACATGTTTTGGAGTTGGCAGCAGCTGGAGGCTTGGCATACCCATTCTCTTCCCCCCAACTCTCTCTTTCTTTCTTTCTGCTTGGTAATAAATTAAAATATTAAATAATACAGTCTAAAGCAGTTTTGCCAGCATCTGGCATATAGCAACTGCTTAATGAATATTGACTATGAGTGTATCCAATGCTCAGATACTTATAACTCTTCAAATCAACCAGTTAAAGTAAATTTCAAGACTTGAGGGAGACAGCTCAGTTGGTAAAGTGCTTGCCTTGCAAGCACAAGGACCTGAGTCTGGATCCCCAGTAGCCACGTAAAAATGCTGGCATGGGAATGGAGACAGGTGGATCCTTGGGCTTGCTGGCCAGCTAACCTAGCCTAATCAATGAGCTCCAGACCAACGAGACCCTCTCAAAGGTGGGGGGTGGTGTTTCTGAGGGTAACTCCTTTGTTTATCTTCTGGTCTCCACACACATGCACACATACACAAACACAGCCAGGCATGGTAGCACACGCCTTTAATCCCAGCACTCAGGAGGCAAAAGTAGGAGGATCACTGTGAGTTTGAGGCCAGTCTGGGACTACAAAGTGAGTTTCAGGACAGCCTGGACTAGAATGAGACCTTGACAAAAACAAACAAAAAGTCATACACACACACACATATTAAAAAAAAAAAAAAGACTTTGGCACCATGCCCCAAATCTCCTTTCAAGTCCCTCTCTCATTCTCATACCCCACAGAGATCAGTAACATCACGTCTCATGTGGCACAAAACATGCTCCTAAGACCTTCTTTTTGCTTCTCTCTGTCTTTTCTGTTTTCTCGTCGTGTGAAAGTGTTCACGTCTATATGAAGGGTCTGTGACAGATTAGAAAGAAGCCCACTTAGCTTGCCAAAACACTTGACAAAACGAATGCATTTTCAGAATTAAAAAAAAAATAAGTCTCAAAAAAAAAATAAGTCTCAATTCTCAAAACGAGTCCCAAGAATGACATGGTTGTGCCAGAACAAGAATTGGATCTCTGCACTTAAATTTTTTCACAGATCCAAAGTTTTGTGAACTTCAATTTTGCATGTGATTCAGTTAATTCGTGTATCTGAAAAATTGTGGACCACAAAATAAAAACCTAAAACTGGTCTGGCATTTGTGTGTTGGTAGAGATTGTTTTGACTCTAAGATATTGCTGTCAGTTACTAATAAAAATATTTCAATGCTCTTATCATATCATAAAGATATAACTCGGGCTGAAGAGATGGCTTAGTGGTTAAGCTGTTTGCCTGCAATGCATGAGGACCAGAGTTCAATTCCTGAGTGCCCATATAAAGCCAGATGCACAAGAGGGCATATGTGTCTGGAGTTCATTTGCAGTGGCTGGAGGCTCTGGTGCACCCTCTCTCTCTCTCTCTCTCTCTCTCTCTCTCTCTCTCTCTCTCTCTCTCTTTCTTTCTCTCTCTCTCTCACACACACACATAAATATTTTTTAAAAGATATAACTCAACATGCTAAGGGACTGTGCTAAGTACCGAGAATATAACCGGACACAGTCACTTTCTGCTGACTCTTAGGGGCGAGTGGAAGGTTCCGAAACATAAAAATCAATCACAGAATGATGTGAGAGGATAATGATGGGGAGAACACAGAATGCTATCAGAGCCACATGAAGGAACACCTGACCCAGGTGAAAAGGCCAAGAAAAGTTTTCCACACCAAAACGACTTCTACCTTGGAACCCAAGAGGTATACAAAAGTCACATGAGTTGGTGGGGGAATACCGCTGCAAATAGAAGCAGCCTCCTGTCCAGAGACAAGGGGTGGGAGCTGGCGAGCGGAATGGCTTCTGTAGACTCGGATGTGGAGTGTAAGGGACCAGTAGGAAGAAGTGACATCCGAGGGGAAAGCAGGGAGCCTTCTCACCTCTACTATTATCTCAGAGCATTTGTCCCACCTGCTGGTTTGGGTATTTGTCTGGTAGCTGCCTTCCTGTCCCCATAAAAATGTTAGCTCCATGGCAGCAAAAAATTTCCCTGTTTTTCTCACTGTGTCATCCTCACAAGGTTAAATAAAACCGCTCTCATTGTATTTTTGTATGCATATGTGTATATGGTGTGCGTGTATGTATGCATGCTCACGGGCATGTGGGTGCACCTGTGTGCACATGGATGTGGATGCCAGAGGCCAACATAAGGCATCCTCCACCATCACTCCCCACCTTACCGATTAAGACAGGGTCCCTCACTTGAATCCAGAGCTCACCCATTCAGCCAGTCTAGCTAGAAAGCTCGCCCCAAGATTCCTTGTCTCCACCTCCCAAGCTCTGGGCTTACTGGTGAGCCACCATACTTTTATGGGAATACTAGGATCCAAACTCTCATCCTCACACTTGTATGGCAAGTGCTTTATCCACTGAATTGTCTCCCAAGCCCCTCTGTCCATCTTTGATTTGTGAGGGTCCTTACAGTCAGAGCAAAATATTTCCCCTTGGCTTCAAAACAGTGAGGAAGCTCCGTGGGGCCTTGTCCCCACTTATCTAGTGGCTTTCTGTATCATCTCACTTGATTTTCTCTGAGGCTCACCACCTGGATGTGTTCACTGACCACTGTGAAACCTTTCTCTCTGTACATCTGTCTCTGTCCATATCATAATGTGTTACCATTCATGTGGAGTCCACTGACCAGGTTAAAAGCAAGCTTTGGCAGAAAGATACAGGGCCAGTTTATAAAGACTCCTCAGAAGTGAATAGCAAGTGTTGGGGAATTCTGCCAGCCAGTTGACATCTTGCTGGCAGCTTGCATCAACCATGGAAAGAGTATTTACACAGTGGAGATTGGCAAAAGCTACAAGATCAGAGCTGCCCACCTGGTCCACAGAGCCAGTTCTTGGCATGTGCTGGCATATCCCCAGACACTGGGCTTCCTTGTCTCTCTATGCCTACCACTGAGCATAGGGCTACATGGGTGTTTGGTGAGTAATTTGCCTTTTTCTCAGCTAGCTCCTTGAAAGAGCCCAAAGAAATGGGTTCTTCTAGTCATAATTATGAGGATCCTATTCTCCTTCAGTACATAAGCAACTATGCCCTGTTCATTTATCATCCCGAAACTTTACGAGAGAATCCACGAAGCATCTCAAGAACATCATAGCGTCATACACAATCAGGGGCAAGTCAGTGTGCAAGTGAAGCCAATCCTCCCCATGCCCAGAACTCCAGAGATATTTATAAGCCAGCTGCTGTTCCTATGAGGTCTATGAAGCATCCTTTCCCATGAAAATCTAGAGTAAAAACAGTCCAGGCATTTCCTAGAGCCAAAAGCCCATCAAACTCACAAGACCCTGAACCAGAGGCCCAGGGGCCTGCTGTGTCAGACTCCTGGGCAAGTCCCTTTCTGCTCCCTCCCAAAACAGGATGGGGAAATGTCAGATGGCCAGAGAGCACATGACTCACACCAACAAGGCCCCATGGGGGAGTGGGATTTTCAGTAAAAGGAATAAGCAAAATTTTATTTGCTGCACAACCCTGAGAGCCAAAACTCAATGAAAGAAGGAATATAAATTAAACAGACACAGTCCAGGCATTTCAGAGCAATTATCAATTTCACGGCAGATGCTATTGTTTTTAGAGCAAGAATACCATCCAGTGTTTCTTAATGGAAACAATGCTTGGCTGCGCAGGAAGCTTGAGATGAAAATCTCCTCAGGAATAGGGATGAGGGTCTGTGTGAGTCAAGCAAAATTACTCAACATTATAATTGCTTTCATTTATTTTTAGTCGTGGTAAATCACTTCTTTGGGAATTTAAAAAACATCAAGGGACACATAATCTGTGTTTATGAATTGTGTTTTTGGTGTGTGCAAGATGTGTGTTCAATGGCATGAGTGTGGTCGCACACGCACTATGGTGCCCATGTGGAGGTCAGAGGACAACTTGGGGGGTTGGTCCTCATTTTCCGTCTTGTTTGAGGCAGGTTCTCCCATTGTTCATTGCTGCAAATGCCAGGCTACCTGGTCTATGAGCTTCCAGGAGGTTCTCCTATTTTTGCCTCTCTTCTTGCCCCAGGAGTGGTAAGATTACAAACACCAGCACTGTAGCATCAGGATGTATGTGGTTCTGGAGATTGGAACTCAGGTACTCCTGCGTGTGTGGCATCTCTGAGAAATCTCCCCAACCCATGAACTTGCAAAGGGAAGATGGGTTTTCAAAGGGATGAACAATATTCATCTGTTTTTTAAAAAAAGAAATATGCATCTACCTGAATTCTTATCATTTACAGAGAAGCAAACTAGAAATTCAACTGTGACATCTAGAAGAGGGAAGACAGTCTCTTACTCAGTAGTATATATGCAGCACTAATGGTCCCAAGCATGCAGTAGGTCTACTGAGGATAGTTATTGCATGATGGATAAATGAATGAGTGCAGACCAGAGAAGAAGCATGACTTGACCATTCCATGTGCTGTGTTTGGGCAGAGTTGGGCTGAGTGTCCCAACTCCAAGAACAGCGATCTTTCTGCTCTGGAGCGGTGGTTAATCAAGACTTCCTGGGATCCTCAGCAGTTTAACACTTAGCAGCTGTGTGGCTTCGGGTAGGTTACATAACATCCTTGAACCTCAATTCTTCCTCTTCTATCAAGTGAAGATTATCGAGTCTACATCCCAGGAAATAATCATGAGCATCAAATGGTGAAGCACACATACAATATTCCTAAGTGGCCTTTGTCACATTGTGCCAGATAACAAGACGGGTCTAAATGAACTTGGGCCCTAGCAACCTAGCATTTCTAAGGACATGGTCCTGTATATCTTTGGAAAGCCCTTTGAAAAATAACCTGAAACAAAACTATAAAATTTTTCTAGTAATCCATCAACTTCAAGTATAACCAAAGACTACCAAAACCTTAAATAACTGAGACCATCAAGATAGCTTTGGAGAAGGGGCCTATTACTCCTCTCTTTCTCTTCTCTCAGGCCTGACATAGGGCAGGTGCAACAGCTGAATAGCCAGGAAGACAAATTCTTGATCTTCAGTGCCTAGGTTTAAGTCCCAATTCCTATCTTCATCGATGGTCTGCCCTAGAGCAAGTGTTCGTCCCACTCTGGCTTTATGTTTCTCTCTGTTTATGCTTCTCTGATTGTCTACTGGCTGTGCTCCCCACATGGGGCTGAGATGAGGACTAACCACCGCCCGGCACTTGGCTTTAGCCATCGTAATAAAAAGCCATGTGGGTTCCCATAAATTCATTTCATGACAGAGAGTAGTGTCTCTCGTGATTGGCTGCCTTTACAGACCACATCACAACTGGAACCAAAGCTACAGTCCCAAGCCACAGCTCAGTTCTGACCCTGACCTGAAGAGCTACACAAATAACAAACAAAGCCAACATGGGTTACTGGAATGAAATCCCGTGACAAGCAGCCTGAGTAATGGAACTTGGGCCACACATCAAAAAATGGAGGCAGTTCTCTGGAAACAGTCAAGGGGAATCCTAGGGACTGGGTCTTCATCAGCAGTGGAAACAGGTTCCAATACTGCAAGCCATTGACAAAAGCCCTGGGAGGGCTGGCATGGCAGCCAGGACCAGCGAGCTACACTTGGCAGGTGCAAAGGGACCCATTGGGAGCTGGTTCTCAGGTTACCCCTCCACCCTTGGTACTTTCCTGGCCCTTCTCCAGCCTGTGTTCTGGCCGAAGCACAACCCAGTTCAGCCCAGGACAGCTTTGGGACTCACATCTACTGACGCACCCTGGGTGCCCCTCCTCTGTGAGTCATGACAGTCTTCCTTACGAGCAGATTGAAAAGCCATGTTCCCCTGGATTTTTAATAGAGATAGTGTGCAAATATTCTCCAACTACCAGAGCCAATGAACTTGGAGATTTCATGGAGCCCGTGTTGTGCTGTGGCTAAAAGCTTAGTTGCCATCTGCCTTCAAATCTTGACTGATCCTCTAACTTATGTAGAGGAAGACAGTGAACCCACCTGTGCCTCAGCTGCCATATGAATAAAATATAGAAATTATAGTTACCACACATGGCTTGCATAAGGTTAAAGGAATTAACATGGCAAGCACTCAGGAAGCACATGGAAAACAGGTACCCCTACACTGGGTGGGAAAGGTGTCTGCAAACGGAAAGACAGAAAAGTCTCCCATTGGATGGAACATTCGCTTGGATTGGAGAAATATGCTGATTTCACTCATTTCATTCTTAACATGGGCTGAAGTACTCCCTGTGGTAAAAGTCACTTAGAACCAAAGCAAAGGCCCTTTGCACCGTCCCCAGCTCTTCACTTGCATAACCCTGAAGTCTCTGAACCAATCTCAAGCTAGGTTTCCAAAACAAACACCTCTGGGCTGAGTGGGCCTGGAAACTTTTGGTAGAATAGGTCACAGTTTCAAAAGCTGTGAATGAAAACACCAGATGCTCACCAACATCACATCTCGCTTCTCAGTTATACTCACATAGAAAAGGGCACCCACCCTACTACCCTATTAACACTTGGGGTGTGTACCCTAAATCCTCACTATTTATTGTGAGATCAAGTATATGACTTCATGAAGACTAGAACTGATGAGGTCAAGGTCTTAGAATTCAAGCCCTCCTGCACGCATTCCTCTGGTTCAGTTCGTCAATCTCTCCAGTGTTCTCCTCTATCCCCCACCCAGAAATCTCCATCCTAACAGAACACAGGTCAGACTATCTTTACAGTATCACAACCTACACCCTAGGCTACTGGCTCCAAGTTCAGGGAAGATATCTGGAAAAATACCTCTGAAGCTTATATCCTTTTAATAATGTATAGAACTAAAAAGCAAAACAAAACAAAACCTTCAAGCTCAGGGAAATTATGGGAGAGGAGGCAGAAAGAATGTAAGAGACACAGTGGGGGAAGGTGTACTGGGAGGCATATGTTTTCCCCACAGTGCTAACAGTTGCATCTATGACCTCACAGAGACTACTGACACCCCACTGAAGCCCCCCCCCGGAGGAATGGGACAGGGGAGAGGAGACATAGAGTAAAACCCAGTAGGAACACAACCAATTTGTAGTATGTTCATAGACTAAAGTTTCCAACTAAAAAATTAAAAAAAAATACAACCTCACCCTAACACGTTCCCAATCTTCTATGGTCATTTTTGGAAATAAAAAGTGAGCTCTCAACATCTTAGAGCAATTCTACTTAAGAAGCAGGGAACTGGGCTGGAGAGATGGCTCAATGGTTTAAGGTGCTTGCCTGAAAAGCCTAAGGCCCTGGGATTTGATTCTCCAGTGTCATGTAGAACTAGATGCACAAGGTGTCACTGGCATCTGGAGTTCATTTGTAATGGCTAGAGGCCCTGGTACACACACATTCTCTCTCTGTCTCTCTCTCTTCCTGTCTCTCTCTCTTCCTGTCTCTCTCTCCCTGTATCTCCTTGTGTGTCTGTATCTCTCTGCTTGCAAATAAATAAATAAAATATTGAAAAAAGAACTAGGAACTAAAAGAGGCCTGGGGAAGTACCATTTTACTGACACTGTGTCCACTAATGGTTCAAGATGAGATCACTGGGCATGCAAGAAAGAACGAAGCACTTGCCAGTTACTCTTGGTTCCAATAATGCCTTGCCTTCTCTTCCTGTTGGCACATTCAGGGCGATACTGAGGAAAATCAGAGATTAGGGACACAGTGAGACACTTTACCAAACTTGAGAAGACAAGGCCACCGAGAGACAGAGCTGGCCAAAGCCTGGTAGCTTTCTAATCTTCTCCTGGATCTGATCTTCCTGTTTCCTTCCCAGTCAGCCAGCTCTCTCTAACTGAACCTCACATGCATGGGTAACATTAGAGAAGAAAAGAAACTCAACATGGTCATTTTTGCTATACTCTTAGCAACCCAGAAATCAATTTAACCCAACACATTTTTGTTGTCATCATCAAGATGACAAATGTCAACTGAGGAGCTGGGAGGGGCTCCAGATATTCTTACAGCATGTGGAGAAAACAAGACAACTCAGGCCCAGGCTCTCTTCTTGAGAGGGTTATCTTTTGTCATCCCAGAACTAGCTGGTGTGGAATAGAATTCCTGTTCTTATCTGGAGGTAGATCCCACCTGTGGCACTTTATAAACATGTGTCCCCGGGAAATGAGCCTCACTCTGCTTCAGTTTCCTAATAGTGAGATGAGTGTGAGCCTAAAGCCTTTGCCATAGGATTACTGCAAGAATTAAGTAATCCAAAGGGCCTGGGAGAGTGGCTGTGACCGAAAATGTGCTCAATGAATGCTCCTTGTTAGAGAGCTTCCATGGTGTTCGTGTTGGCAAAACAGTTTCTTCACCTGTAAAACCCCCTGTCTCTTAGGAGACGACTTATTCAACTTCCTCAATGTATAGCTCAGAATGAAGTTCAGGAACTCCAATTCACTTATCTTATGACTATACACCTTATTGATAGGGGCCTCGAGATTAAAGCTGGGACCCCATCCTGCCTCCCAATGTAATGCACTAGAAATCCCTCTGTTGAGTCTCCTCAAAACATCCTTGTACTTAGTGACTCAAGTAAGAAGGGAACAGTGGTGGGAGCAGGGTGACCGTAGCCCCATGATGTGATAGACAGAGCCAGTCACTTAAGGCAGCCCTTCTTCCCACTCTCACAGCATCCTTACATCACATGAAAGGAATGTATGCATTCATACACTCACTCTGTTTCATGCATAAAAGCTTAGTATAAATGACGCCTTCAAATCCTCACTGTAATCCTATGAAACACATGTTATAATTATCACAATTATACTGAAGAGAAAACCAAAGTGTAAAATAGTTAACTGAACACATGGAAGACCACAGCTAATAAAAGACGAAATTGAAATTTGAACCCAGGTAAATTCACACTTCTAACCACTCTGATTATATATAACTATTTTAAATTTAGATAGTCCTATAGTTTCTGAATCTTCTTGCTTGATTTTATCCATAGGTATTTATAGTAGTAATCACAGAATATAGCATTGGGGATGAGGGTTCCATGAGTGTTCTGCATGTATATAATTATATATATATATGTATATATATAACATGTATATACATGTGTGTAACATGTGCACATATGTGTATATGTTTTGAATTCCTACTCAGTTTTCAAAGATCTCAAGAACTCATGCATATGAATTTATATATTTATATATATATATATTTATATATAATCATCTTTGAGAGGCTATTTGATTGATTTGGATCTCTTTATGATCCTGTGTACATAAGCAGCAGTATTGTACTGGGAAACAACGATTATGTTTGAACCTCTCTTAAATTGCTACAAAACACCATGTTCCCAGTCAATCTTGGAAGTTAAAAACCATAAGCTCTGGGTCTTAAGGCATTTGTCAAATAGCTCTGCAAAATTAAGTTCCAGTGTTCATACTCCATGCAAATGAATTGAATACGTCCCAGTGTTGATCAGGAAGGAAGAAATGAAATAAATTACATGGAAGTTCTTGGCATTTAATTTCAGATGGACAGTCAAGTTCTTATGGTATGGAGGTAAGTTATTAATATCACCCAATGTGGTGATAGTTTTGCTGTACAGAATTTCTTATTCTTAGAGACTAGAGAGATGGTTCAGTTGGTAAAGTGCTTCATCGTATAAGATTGAAAACCTGAATTCAGATCCCCAGATCCCAAATAAAAGCTGTCCCAGATGCACACACCTGTAATCCCAGCATTTGGGAGTCAGAAATAGAATCACTAGGGGTCCTGGCTAGGTAGTATAGCTGACTCAGTAATCTCCAGGCTCAGTCAGAGACTCTGCCTCCAAAAAAAAAAAAAAAGGTGAAGAGCAATTGAGGAAAATACTTGGCATCAACCTCTGGGTTCCACACAGAGGTGTTCATAAGTGCATGAGCACCCCCACACGAGTATACACACACACACACACACACACACACACACACACACACACACACACAGGAATTCCTTATTCTTGAAAAAGCAAATGATATTTTGTCATTACTTTTCAAATAGAGTTTTGGATGAAAGAGGGCCAGGATTTTCTCTCATTCAGTATAAGAGCTGTAACAGAAAAGGTTAAGTGGCTTGGAGCCCCTAGAGACAGAGGGTTTAGAACTGGAAGAGTCCCAATTCAAGACCACACAGTAAATGAATAGTAGTTCTAGAACCACTTCCTAACTCTGAGCCTGGAGCATGTGGGATACCTTCTGGATTCTGGATTGTGTTCTTTCCAGCCCTGTGTCTGTCGTTCACCATCACCCAATCTTTACTTCTTAGAGCTCTATAAGTCTTAGGTTGACTGACTGATTCTTCCCTCATTGGTCTTTCTTTTCAAAATTGTTCTGGTTATGTCCTTAGCATCTAAATTTCAGCTGGAATGGCTACACCCACAGAAATACTAAGAATTTGATAGAAATTGTGTTAATCCTATGATTAATTTGGAGATAACTGGCATCTTTCCTGCACATGTCTTCACTATGTTAAGTACTTCCATGAACATAGTATGGCTCTATTTATTTGATATTATTTTGATTTATTTTATCAAGGTTTTAAAATTTTTAGCCTATAAGTCCTAGGTATATTTTGTTATGTTACATTTAATTATTTTGCATGATTATACATAATATTATTTTTGGTAACTATATGCTTATTACCAACCCACAGAAATACATTCATCTTTATAACCAGTAAGCTTGCTGAAACTATTAGCTCAGATGGGGGATGCTTAAATGATTTAAAAGGGATGCTATTGGGCTGGAGAGACAGCTTAGCAGTTAAGACATTTGCCTATAAAGCAGAAGGACCCAAGTTTGATTCCCCAGTACCCACATAAAGACAGATGTACAAGGTGGTGCATGTGTCTGGAGTTTGTTTGCAGTGGCTGGAGGCCCTGGCATGCCCATTCCCTCTATTTATCTGCCTCTCTCTCTCTCTCTCTCTCTCTCTCTCTCTAATAAAAAATAATTTTTAAAGAGATGCTTTCATGCTTGGGCTACAGGTCACTGAGAAATCAAGCTAGAGCTGAGCAATAAACCTCCTCCCTGTTAACCAACTGAAAAAAAAAAGGTGGAAAAAAGCTATGGCTGCATGCAGTCCTATGGGAGAGAGAAGTCATCAATGGTGGTGAACAGCAGTGGACCTTGCAAGCCTTAAGATGGGCCAGCCAGGCCAAATGTGCCAACTGGGGCAATAGTGGCATGTCTATTGTGGGGGAAACCAACCACCCTCTAATTGGACTGGAGGCCTGCTCCACAGATGGGAATACATGACTGGTACTGAAGACCTAGTCAAAAGCCCATGGTGGGGCAGGTCAAGAGCCCTAGGGGAGTAATGCCTGCTGTTGTCTGGCTTAATGCATATATTATGCAAACTGCCTTACAAGCACTTTTTAAACAATGCATACCCATAGAATAATGCTACTCTCACTTTTGTCTAGAGAAGCTTCTTTTTTCAGATGGCAGAGACTATTGGGATAACTCAAAAGATACCATAGTGCTGAGAAGACATGACAGTGGAGTGTTCAGCACTGGGTCATCTCTATCACACTTCCCACGGCTCAAGGTCTATTACAGAAGAGGTGGTGGAAAGATCTTAAGAGCCAAAGGAAGGGTAGGACTGCTTACAATACAATCTTCCAGACACAATGGCCTTGATATTCATGACTTAGCAGTGCCTGACAATACCTATACAAGACCATTATAATAGGAGGAAAAGATGATGAGATTAAAATTAAATAGACTAATTGAGAGGGGGAGGGGAATATGATAGAGGGTGGATTTAAGGGGGGGTGGAGTGGAAATTATCATGGTCTATTATCTGTAATTATGTAAGTGATCTTGTTCTCTTCAAAAGTAGTTTCATTTCTTCCTTTCCAATCTTCATTTTAAAAATATTATTTATTTCTTTAAGAGAAAGAAAAAGGAGCAGACAGAGAGAAAGAAGTGAGTATGGCTAGAACCTCCTGCCACTGCAAATGAAATCCAAATGCATGCACCACTTTGTGCATCTGGCTTTTTGTGGATATCATGGAATTGAACCTGGACCATCAGGCTTTGCAAAGCAAGTGCCTTTAACTGCTGAGCCATCTCTCTATCCCTCAATCTTCATATTTTTTATTAATAGCTACACCTTCTAGTACTATGTTGAGTAAGAGTCACAGAAGCAGGCATCCTAGTCTTAGGAAGAAAGCACCTTGTTCTTGTTTATAAGGTGAGATGTAGACTTTTTATATGTATTCTTAATCAAATGGGGGTATTTTCCTTCTATTCTTAACTTACTGAGAGTTTTTTTCATGAACAGGAGTTTAATATTTCATCAACTAATATGATCATAGGACTTTTATTTTAAACAAGTATTATGTACCTGGAACAAATCCCAATGAATGTGATATACAATTATATTTCTGCATGATTGTATTCAGTTTGCTAGTGTTTGTTGAGGTGTTCTACAGTTATTGATGACTACTACTACTTCCTTTTGATAAATATTTGCATAAAACTTTCTTAATTCCTGTTTCATCAGCATGCCTGTATCACTATATTTAAAGGAAGTATTATTATTGTTATTATTATTATTAATTTGCAAGCTGACAAAGAATGAATGAATATAGGTTACCAGGGCCTCATGCCACTGCAAATTAACTCCAGACACATGTGTCTCTTTGTACATCTTGGTTAATATGGGCACTGAGGGATTAAACCCAGGCTGTAGGGCTTTGTGGGCAAGCACCTTCAACCACTGAGCAATCCCTCTAGTTCCTAAAGGGAGTCTTTCATAGATAACATACATAGATAACATGTGTTTTTAACATATTCTACTAATCATTTTATATATTGAAATATGTCTCAATCTGATGGCCTTTAAACAATATCCTCAGAATATCACCATTTCATAAAGAAGAAACAGATAATATAAACTGTTTTCCAAGCTTATCCTGGAAGCAATGGAGTTTGAGGCCAGTCTGGCTCCAGTATTCTTGCTGGCATCCAGTACACTTCACCAGCCTGGGCTAGCCAGCAAGAGGGATGCCTCCTTCTCACCCCTGGAGTTGAGTTTGGCCCAGGCTACACATATTGTAATGGGCCCACCTGTTCTGGGAGCTCCAGTGAAGTACCAATTCACTCTTCAAGCCTCTGGCCTGACAGTGCCTGCAGCCATGCATTCTAGGCATGACTAGCTGCTGTCACTACTAAGTTTAGCAACAGGGGATGTCCGTGCTCCCCTCAGCATCCCAGAAGAGGCTGGCAGGCCAAGTGATTTGAGGTAGACTCCCTGGCCAATTAAAAAAAGGAGAGGCCAGACTTCATCCTGGGCAAACAGAGCACCAGTGTCCTACTCAAGGGAAGCCCACCAAGGTAAACACTGTCCCTGAGCGCCAGCCTCACGGTGGATTTCTCCAGGAAAGAGGAGGGAGGAGCCCACAGAGGAATCAAGGCAGGGTCTTGGGTCTGGTCCAAAGCAGACACACAGAGCCAGGCACCTCACCAGTTTGCAGCTCAAAACTGTCCTGGATTTGGCAAGAGTCGTCTAGATGTTTCAAGAAGAACCTAAAATTAACTTTCCTCCCTTGAAATGACTCAGAAAAGAGTGGAGGTTCACACACAAGTCATGGCTCTTCTCATCTGAGGGATGCCTGGGCTGCCCCCACACTGCTCTAGACTGAACGTTTATGTCCCCCCCCCCAAGTTTGTATGCTGGTACCAACCTCCCATGTGAGAACACATAAGAAGGCTCTGTCAGTGAACCAGGAAGTAGGCCCTCACCACACACCAAATCTCCTGGCACTTTGGTGGAGGCTGTCCAGCCACGGGAACTGTGAGAAATAAGTGTCTTTGAATAAGTCACCAGTCTATGTCATTTGTTATAACAACCTGAACAGACAAAGACACTTTCCTGCCATACATGCATGGGATCCTGGAATTTGGGTGGGTCGGAGTGACTGATTCATGAGAGAGAGAAGGGTAAACTGAATCTCTTTCTGTCACCACCGAGAGCAGAGCAGAAATGATCATAAGAGAAAAACAATCAGACCATTGTGTAAATCTTATCAACCACATCATAGACAAGTATATGATGGATGACATCTGAGCCCCAAATCCCTGGAAACCTCCTGCCTGTGAGTCCAGGCTGAACACAGTACAGAATGAGCAAGCTGATGTGTAGTGATCTGTTTTATACACCACATCAAGGAAGGCTAAGGCACTTTCTCAAGGTCAACCAGAAACACTTTCAAGGTCATCCAGCAAAGGAGGAAGCTGAACCCAGCTGTGAGTTCTGGTTTCAATCAGGATCTCTTGTCCTCAACGTTCTCTCCATCCTCCATCATGACACAAACAACAGCCATTGCTCACATTGGGACAGCACAAAACTCCTCCCCCCAAACAAGCCAGAGTAACTTCCCTGGAGATCATCAGCAAGTCCCTAACTGAACTTGAGTCCTCTTAGAAGTCTAAAGATAACCAGCAAGTCCCTAACTGAACTTGAGTTCTCTTAGAAGTGTCTTGGCTCCATAATTTCAATTCTGTAAACATTGTCTGTTTATAGAAAATGACTGAAATGTGTTCAGCTGACAGGCCTATGAGGAAAGTTCTCTCCTATCCCCATCCCCCACCCCCACCCCAAAAAACAAAAAAAAAAAAACCTTTTCTAAGGTTGGGTTTTATTATATCTCACAAGAAACAACTCAAGAGAAGGAGGGGTTGTTTTGGTTTACAGTTCCAAGGGACACAGTCCATCATGGTGACAAGAGCAGAGGCAGCTGGTCACATCAACTCCACAGTCAGGAAGCCTGTGAGTGAGCAATGGAACACTGGAGCTCAGCTCATTTTTTCCATTTTATTCCTGGACCCCACCTCTACCCCAGAAATGTTACTCCTCACAGGTAGGGTGGGTCTGACTAACTTAATTAACCTAATCTAGAAACTTCTTCACAGACAAGTCCAGAGGTTTGTTTCCATGGTAACTCTACATTTCATCAAACTGGCAATCAAGATTAATTATCACAGTATCTAAAGTCATTGAACTGAATGAAGCCACCAAGAAGAAAGAAATGGGGCTGGAGAAATGGCTCAACAGTTAAGGCACTTGCCTGTACAGCCTAAAGATCTGGGTTCAATCCCATTACTCACATAAAGCCCGATGCACAAAGTGGCACAAGCATCTGGAGTTTGTTTACCCCTGAGGGCTAGAGTCCCTGAAGTGCCCATTCTCTCTCTCTCTCTCTCTCTCTCTCTCTCTCTCTCTCTCTCTCTCTCTCTCTCTCTCTCTCTTCTCTCTATCTTTCTCTTCAAATAATTTTTTTTAAAAAAGAAGATACTCGTCTGTGATTCTGAGATTATAAGTGTTTCTCTTTCCATCTCACAGTACCTCAGATGCCTCAGGGCCTCTCCTTGGCTCCGAGAACTTTTAGACTCCACTGAGATCCCTTCCCCAGCCCAGCCTGGTGAGCTGGGGGGAAGCGGTCTTTCCACTCATTGGTCTTTGAGCACAGCATACCCTGGTGGCATCTGTGCTACCATCACGTGAGGGAACATGTCTTCATGGGCAGGTCTGAGGTTACCTCTAGAGGAGGAGGTTGCATGAGATGATCTCCACAGTTCTTCCAGATCTCACGTCCTACAAGCCTAGGTTTCTAACAGTCACTCCAGAGGATTTCTTTGAGGGGTGCCGGCACTTCAGGGAGGACAGAACTTTAGCAACCAAATATCAATTATAGCTCATTTTAATGTGTTTACTGTGTGTCCTTCACTATTGACAGTGCACTGCCTGTAATGCCTCACTTAATACAGCAACCCTGTGACCCAGGTATTATTATTACTAATCTACAGATAAATAAACTATGGTTTGGAGAAGTTACTTAACTAGACCAAACCACACTACTAGTAGATACAGAACTCAGCCAGTTTGGCTCCAGAGCCATGATCGTTAACTTCTCTGGCTCATTGAAAAAATATTCCACAGAGCTCAATGCCTCCCCAAGAGGTTTAACCAAATTTACTCTCCCTCTTCCCTACAAGTTGCTGAAATTATTTTTTTAATCTTTGTCAAAGTCCCAACATATGAAATATAAAATGAAAATGGCTATGAAAAGTTGCATTTCAATACTTATGAAAGCTTCATATAAAAGAATATCCAACAGTCAGGGAAGGCATTTAAGAGACGAGATGAGTCCTAGAGAACTGAAATCCACAGCCCCATCTGCTCCCTCCTGGCTGATTCCTGGGGTTGAAGGCTGCTTGGGAGGTGCTATTTAGTTCCAAGCTAGTAAATGAAAGACTGTGCAGACGAATCATCCAACTTGGAGAATAGAGAAAAGTCAGACATGAAGAAGCACTGAGCTCCTGGCCTACCTCACCTGCTCATATAGGACAGGCTCCTCTGGGTTTCCTTTCCCCTGGGTTTTAAGGAGCCTGAAAAGATCAATTTAGGTTTATCCATGAACAGAACCTTGCCTTTCAACAAATAAAATATTGATTGGATATCAACTTTGTGCAAGGCAGTCTGGGTCAGTGCTCTTTTGTTTGAATCTACCATAGGAACTAATGCAGAGCTGGAGAGAGCAAAGCCTTCACATATTTGAAGTTTTCCACCTAGTAATGGCAGCATTTGTAAGTGGCTTCCCCTGGGATGGAAAGCATCCTTCCTACCCTGGGGTGGGGAGGAAGAGAAAGCAATCGTTTCTGGGAAGGGGACTGTCTATCCTCAACCCTCTATGGGCTCCTGGGATCCAGCTCCCAGCTTCCATTGCTGGATCAAACACAAACTGGCCATGACTCTGGGATAATATTGTTTTTGGTTCACTCTCTGGGATCGGCTAACCCCTCTGGTACACAGAGGAAGCACTGTTTCCTCTTAACTGGGTTAGACCTTTTTATTTCTGAAAGGAAGGTCAGCGACTTTCCCATTTATGCAGGATATAAAGATGTGAATGGGGCATCACAGGAAGGGAGCCCGTGAATGTTGGTCAGAAGAGTCCTTGAGATCCACTTGTAGCTGTGTGTCTTGGAAGTGACTTGATACTAGTGAGCCTCACTTCCGTCATCTGTAGAAGGCAGACAATATTTACCCCTAGGATTTCTGGAATGCATTGTATATAATGTACTTGGGACAGTGCCCAGCACATAGTAGGTTCTTAATAAACAGAACTGTTATTGCTATCGTTTCCCAAAGGTACACACACAAGCTGAGATGTATGTATATGTATGTATGCAGACAAGTAACTTGAAAATTGTGTATGTATACTTGAGCTGAAATATGGATCTGCACACATGAAAATAATTTGTGCATACATGTGTGTGTGTATGTTTACACTGTGACACATGTTAATGCCCTATATAGAGAGACAAAATGTGATATGTAAAAACAATGTAATATTATCCATGACAGGAATTAAATCCTGTCATTTGGGGCAATCTGGATGGAACTGGAGACATTATATTAAGAAACACCAGCCAGGCCCAAAAAAACATGGCATGTTCTCACTAATATGTAAAAGCTAAGAAAACTGATTTCATAGAAGCAGTCGAATAAATAGTCAGTAGAGGCTAAGAAACAGGTAGATTTACAAATGGGGGAAAGAGGTCCATGTGTACAGTATGTAGGATGAAATGGGCCTTTTCGTTTCTCTTGTGACTTTCTGAAACCCAAGAAGATGATGTATGTTGGATTCTCATTGCTTGTATGATCTTTGTTTGTGTATGCACAGAATTCATCCTGACATTAGTTCTTTCCTCACCCATGACTCATCAAGCATTGACGTCACCTTTATTTTTTCCATTTAAGAGATAAAGATTCTACATGCACAAAGGCAAGTGTCATGAGCCCAGCTTGTCCTATCTGAAATGAAGTTAACTATCGACAGGGAGTGTGGGCAGGGCGAGGCTCTCGTGTCCTTTCTGAGCCAAGGACCCTCATTTAAAAACAACTACCAGCTGCCCTCTGGGAAGATTTTTCCAGGCAAAAACTTTTTATAATGTATTAATTTTCCTTGTAAGGTAGGGTATGGGAAAGAATCTGGAAATACATTTAAGCTGATTGTTAGATCTCCAAAATTAACATCTTTATACCTAATTACAGAACTAAAGTGCACTATTAGAGCCCATAATTAAAGAATGTATGCAACAATGAAATTACAGTCGGCAATGATTTGAGAAAAGTCCTAATTATACTCTGTGAGAATGAAGTCCCTGGCACTACCTCACATTGCTATTTTCATCAAGAAATCCTTGCATGAGCTCATCTCTGAGGTTTCCGTGTCTCCAAGTGGACTCATTTCTTGGGCACAGAGAGGCCCTGAAATCAGACAAACCGGGAACTTTCACTGAAACCATCAGCACAGCCCACCCTTATGAAAATGACTGGGACACTGGCAAAAAAAATAATAATAAGTCCACTAGAGTTGACATCATGATTAGAGAGATAGATAGAGTGCTGTTCTTTGAAAAGTTCTCAAAAGTTAATCTTTTGATTATGATGCAATGAGTGGGATTCAGCACAGTCCTTTCATTTAGACATATCATCAAAACCTTGAGCCAATTAAGAAACAAATAAGAGACTACATGACAGGGCTGGAGAGGTGGCTCAGTGCTTAAAGGTGCTTGCCTGCTTGCTTGCAAAGCCTGCCAGCCTGGGTTCAATTCCCCAATACCCAGCTAAAGCTGGATGCACAAAGTGTTGGGTGTGTCTAAGTTTGTTTGCAGTGGCAAGAGGCTTTGGCACACCTATTCCCTCTCTCTTTTTGTCTCTGCTTACAAATAAATAAGCAAATAAAAGGTTTTATTTTTAAAAAGTATACATGAACCTATATGTGTGTATATGGTATATACATGCATTTGTATATGCATGCATATGTGAGATATGTGTGTGAGCCTCTGTGTGTGTGAGTGTGTGAGTGTATGTGTGTGTGTATTCAATCTTTTAGAGGCATGTGAAGAAAAACTAGTGTTATGGTTTAGATGTGAAGTGAGCTTCATACACTCATGTTTTACTTGGTTCCCAACCAGTGGTGGTGTTTGAGGAATTTGTGGAGCCTTTGGGCAGGGGAACCTAGCTGGAGGCCGTGAGGTTTGTAGCTCAGGCTCACTTCCTGTCCCAAGCAGCTCCCACCACACAGAGCCACCCATCACCATGCTTTCTTGCTATGATGGTCTGTATCTCCTGAAACTACAAACCAGATAAACCTCTCTTCCCTTCAGCTGCTTCTCGTCCGGTATTTGGTCATCACAGTGAGAAAAGCATCAAGCAGAACAAATGTGTCATGGCTATGTATTTCATATCAAACCAGCCTTGGCTTTCTGAGCTGTACTGCAAACAACTCACAAATGTAATTGGTAACGAGAGCCTGAGCATGAGGTGGAAATGTGCAGAGTCAAGGGCCAGAGGATCTCCCTGAGGGACTGCGGATATTATATCAGACACTTTTATGAGCCCTGCACATGTTGACTCATTTCATGTCCACTACAGCCCTATGAGATGGACCCGGTTACTTCATAGATGGGATCATGGCAGCCCACGATGATTTATAATGTGTTCTGGAGGACTGAGGAGATGGCTCAGAGGTTAAAAGGTGCTTGCATGCAAAGTCTGATGGTGTGGGTTTGATTCCCCAGCCACATGTCTGGAGTTTACAGCAGCAAGAGGTCCTAGAATGAGCATACTTTATTCTCTCTCTCTCTCTCTCTCTCTCTCTCTCTCTCTCTCTCTCTCTCTCTCTCTCTCTCTGTGTGTGTGTGTGTGTGTGTCCCTGCTTGCAAATAAATATTTTTTTTAAAAAAAGAATATGTTCTGGATTGCACAGTTGCAAATGGCAGAATTGGGTTTAGAAACCAGACCTCTGGATGCAGAACTCAGCAAGGATCTCCTAAAGGCTGTCAGTGAGAGTGCCAAGCTATGAGGGAAGAATATGAACTCTGGAGAAGACAAGATAAGAAGGGAAGCAGAAGAGAACATGACAGAAGTAGAACATCAGTCCAGAAGTATTCAAGACACTCATAGTGACATTACTGATAAGTAAAGGGAGTAATAAGAGGTGACAGGGCAGTAGGAAGTGTAGAGCTAACTCGCAGGTATGGGAGAAATGGGAGTTCAAAGATGGTGAAGCTTATGACCTCAATGACAAGAAGACCAATAAAATTATCAGAGACAGAGCTGGGGAAGTGGTTTAGAGGTTAAGAGCACTTGCCTCTTGTGGTAGTTTGAATGTGAAATGCCCCCCATAGTTTCATGTGTTTTTGATTAAGCCTCATACTTTGTCCCCTGCTGGTGGAGTCATGGAGGAGGTGTGTCACTGGACATAGGCCTTTGGAATTTATAGTTCAGCCCCTTCACTAGTGCTAGTTAGCTCGTTCTTGCTGCTATCTCCCAACTGATGTGACAAGATGTGACGCTCAGTTGACTGCTCTGCCATGCTTTCTCCACCATGATGAAGCTTCCACTCAAAACTATAAGCCAAAATGAACCCTTTGTTCCCACAAGATGCTTCTGGTCAGGTGTTTTGTCCAAGCAACAAGAAGATAACTGTTACACCACTTAAACATGAGGACCAGGTAGGGCCTGAGACTGTTGGGGTTTGATTCCCCCAGAACCCACATAAAAAGCTGGGTATAGGCACACACATCTGTAACCTCAGGCCACTGTGGGCAAAGGCTCTAGAATTTCTGGAGCTCACTGATTAAAAGTGGCAATTCCAGATTGAAGGAGAAACTTCATCTTAAGGAAGTGCATGTTATAGAAAAGGGTACCCAAAGTTCTCCTCTGGCTACTGCACACACACACACACACACACACACACACACACACACACACACACACCACATAACTTAACCTTCAATTATCAGAGGCACAAAAGGGAAGAAGGACAGTAGTGAAGAGGAGAGTTGCTCACAGAAGTTGGGCCTTTGGCTTGCCTGAGAGCTTCCATAAAAAGGTGTCCAGCAGGCAGCTACAGATTCAAGGCTTGAAGGGAAATAGAAGGCCAGAGAGGCTGGTCTGGTAGAGGTCTGTGAGAACAGGGCCCTGAAGCCATGGTAGCCGAGAAGGCCTGTGGAGAAGACTCAGAGAGGAGGGAAAGAAAGGCACAGAAAGGACATGATCCCAGAGTAGGACAGTTCTTCAAAATTAACCACTTCTTCCAGAAGCCTCCCTGACCCTAACTAGGCTACCCTCCCCTTCCTTTTTCACAGCTGCCCACCAGGGACATGACTCTGAGTGGAAGCTAATGATATGATGGTTGCTATTCATGAAATGGGCTCAACAGTAAGCTCTAAAAGAACAAGGCCCGTATGTGTCTAGTTCATCAGTAAATCCTAATAACCCACGCCAGGCCTGGGCTGGTTCTAAGTAAGTATGTCCTACACATGGAGCTAAAGGGCAAGAAGTGGAGAAACCGAGCAGATGAGAAGTTGGTAGTAGGAACTCATCCCTGGTCCTGACCTGTTTCTCCCAGGCAACCCTCACAGCTCAAGAAGTCACCCCCACATGGCACATTCATGTGTCACAGAACACGTGTGAGTACGCTGACAGGGCACGGAGAGGCCAAGCCACAGACACTCTTCCCTAACAGACCACACCTCTCATTTACTGCGAACCTCCTGGCACACAAATCAAAGATCAAATCCAGCATTTCAACCACCATAACAAGCATAAAATGTTTACCAGGGCCAAAGAAAAAGCTACATCCCACCCTCTGGCTCCACAAACCTTGTACCGGAGTCAAATCACTGAAATTAGTGTTCTGGCTCCTCCACTGACATAACCACTTGTTTCTGGTAACTCAGCAAGAAGCCGCTTGAGCTTTGGGGGATCAACAAATGGTAGAAGTAGGCAGGGCTTTGCAGTTGCTTAAAGCACTGAAGTCAGAGTTGAACCCAATGAAGTCTAGTATAGTCTTCAAGTTCATCTTAGACACTTTGCTGATGGTTAAAATGAGGCCAGGGAGTGCAGAGTTCCTTATTTAACAGTGTCATGATTTGTTGATATGGCCCTGTGACTGCAATTCTGTGCCCAGTCATTCAAGTGATCTACTGTGCTGTGTAGGTGCTTTGTCAAGGTGAGTGAAATTCAACATGGGTAGACTTTAAGTCAGAGAGATTGTCAAAGATCGCCTCGATGGGTCTGATTCGATCCAGTCAAAGCCTTACAAGTATGGCTGAGACCTCTTAAGTAGAAATTCTACTTGTGGACAGCCGTCCCAGCCCAGGCCAAGAGCTCCAGTTCTCCTTACTGAAAACGTGCCCTATAGACCTTGGATTTGCCTATGAGCCTCCACATGACAGTGGCCAAACCCTTGCAATAAATCTCATGCTTTTGATTTTCTACCACTTCTCTTAATTGGTTGGACCCAATTAAGGGTATCTACTAAATAGATCATTCAGCGAATAATTAGTGATGTTTTAATATGTGCAAACACCATGTTATAAGGAAATCTGATCATCAGCATATCCATCACATTAAACATTCATCTTCACTGTGTCGATTAACAGTCTATTCTTTGAGCTATTTTGAAACATTCCTCATTGTTTATGTAGCCCTCTTACCATGCCTTCCCATGCCTTATTTCTCCTACCTAACACTATCTTCTGACCCACTTCTCTCCCCTCCTTTTATAATATCCCATAAGGATAAATAAAGATAAATAAAGTGTCACTCAAAAATAAAATTTGAAATATAAAACAACAAAAATGGTTTTCTAGGATCCAGATGCGGTTCTAGACAGCCAAGATGCAAATGGGTCCACCGCCTGTGCCTGTGATAAATGACAGCCAGAATGCCTGCCTCACCCTGGGTGCCTTCCACACCAGCCTTTAGGTGCTCATAGCTACCACAGGCCTTCTTAAATGCATATATAATATCTGAGTTAACCTCTCCCAAATATGCCATAGCTGATAGAACTCATAGTAGTAAGGAAATAGGATTCATCTATCAGAAGTAAAATATTACCAGATTTTCATAAGATGAGGAAGAAAGCTGTGAAAACAGCAAGTTTCTTAGCAGGGTGGTAGAGACAGGGTGGCCGAGAGCAGTCCTCAGGCACAGGAGTAGGGAAGTAGGTCAGAAATCTCAAAGGATATGAAAGGGCCTGAACGTCATACTCTCTCCCACCATGACACTTAGTCTAGCTCAGGTCTTTGGAACCTTGATCAAACCATACACAAACATCAATACAGCTGTCATGGGAGAAATAAGCAGCAAAAGTGGATTTTTTTTTTTTACTTCAAAGGCTCAACGGACATCTTTTCCAGAGATTACACATTTGAGGATATTGTTGTCTGAATGTGAACTGTCCCTCATAGGCTCATCAGTTTGAACACTTGGATCCCCAACTTCTGACACTGTTTTGGAAGGCTGTGGAATCCTTAGGAGGCAGAGCTTTGCTGGAGTAAGTCACTGGGGGTGGGCACAATCCCCACTTCCTGACTCTGGACAATATGGCCAACAACCTAATCAAGGTCATGACGCCCTCACATGTGGACGGGACCTTTGAGATGAAAGTTTCTGCAAGTCTATCTGATGAAAGACTGAGGAACCTCCAAGGAACATTCCTTAAGAAAGAGAATCAAGCGTGAAAGCTGTTCAACACCCTAGTCTCCTGCACGCAGCCTGCTGGCACCTGAGAGACACCTCAGCATCCAGAGAGGAATTCTGAGATGAGAACTGGAGAAACAATCTGTTTCCTTCAAAATAGTCCCTTGGAGGCATTAGAAGCTCTTGTCAGGACTAGACCGAAACGACACCCTCTTTTCTCAGAAAAGCCAGGCAGAGGCAACAGTAGGACCAAGGATTGATGAAACTCAGGGGCTTAGGTATGGCAGAGCCAAGCCAACAGTTCTGATGCAGCCATCTGTCATGGACTGTCACTGGGCTGGGTGGACAGGAGGCGGGATGCGGGAAAGCAGTGGTGACAGCGATGTGGACACTTCCACAGGAGGCATGGACATTAGACGGCACCATGAAGAGCCAGCTTCTTCATGTGAGAGGTCTTTACTCCTCCTGAGCCACAGAGGAGAGATCCCCAAAGCGTCCCTTGTTCCAGTGTCAGGAGACAGGGTCCAATTAAACCAGTGATCAGACCTACCCTCCAGTCAACAGGCCTCCCTTCCACTACAAGGCACTGGGAGTTTATAAGGGGGGCTTTTCTGTTCTCTGTCTTGATCTTTGCTAGACATCAATCCACACCAGAGGGAAGTGAAGAGGCAAAGTTTATCGCAGTTTACAGATGACTCGGTAGATAAAGCCACACATTTAGAAAGAAACAAAGTAGAGACCAGATCCCAGCCTTTCTGACTCCAAGCCAGTACACACTGATTCCACACACTGCCCAGGGTAAAGGCAGCCAGCACAGTACCATCTTAATGAGAGCTGTGCCATGTTCACATATATCTTATTTTGTTCCTCTCCTGCTCAGTCATCTGTAGGATCATAGCCCACTGCCACATGTACATGTACAGGGCTCATAAATTCTAACTGCAAGCAGGCGTGGTGATGCATGACTTTAATCCCAGCAACAAAAGAAATATATAATTTAGTAAAACCATGATACATTCTTAAGACAAAATAGTACTGGGGATTGAACACATGTTAGGAATTACACAAGAACTGAAGGTTAAAGCAATCGTTGGCAGAAGGGAATCTACTGTCTAGTAGATCCTGTGACGTTCACATTTCTAAGATTCGAGAACAGAAAAATCCTCTGACTGAACACAAAGATGCACACACTTCTCATGGGCTATGTGTGGGCTTCTTATGATCGTTGGGAATATTGTAAGTAATCTACATGTCTCCCCCTCCCATATGTATTGGGGACACAGATTGGGCTCAAGGAGACCATAAGCAAAAGATTCAGAGAAGTTTGATCTTCATCCTTAAAGTTTATGTAAGTAGGTCTTCCTATCCCTTGGGATGAAGTTTTATTCAAATTGAAGCAAGGTAAAAGGTAGGGGACATTATAGAAGCATTTGCAGAGAAGGGAGCCCCTCGCTCCAAAATCTGATTGAAGCCTCTCATCAGCTCAAAATCAAGAATCCCAACACAGTTTGCAGCATTGGCCTCTGGCCCTTCTCCCCCGTTGTAACATGCAATTTTCTGGGAATCTCACCAGAAACCCCATGTGCAATCCTAGTGGCTCAGATGGCAATCCTGTCCGCAGCACTTGCAGAGCCACCCTATAAACTCGGATCAAAGAGGACAGTGGTGGAAAAGGGAGGCACTCTTAGAAACCTATTGAGCTGTGAAATTCCAGAAAGTTTCCCAAGTCCTCCATGTAGTCACCATTTGGACACTGGAAGGGGCGCTCTTCTTTGAGAAGGTCATGCCCATGCTTTCAGGTATGCTTACCTCTTTGCCTGAGCACCTTTCTTTCTACTTAAAAAGATTCTAATTTTCATTTATTTAAGTTGGTGTGCATGTGTGTGTACCTGTGTGTGCACGGGGTGTGTGTCTGTGTGTTTCTGTGTGTGCATGTGTGTGCCAATCTGTGTGTCTCTGTGTGCATATGTGTGTGCATGTGTGTCTGTGGGTGTGCATGTGTATGTGTGTGCATGTGTGTGTGCATCTGTGTGTCTGTGTGTGTGCATGTGTCTGTGTGTGCATGTGTGTGTGCATCTGTGTGTGTCTCTGTGTGTGCATGTGTGTGTCTGTGTGTGCATGTACATGTGTGTGAATGTGTGTCTGTGTGTATGCATGTGTGTATCTGTGTTTGTATGTGCATGTGTGTGTGTTTCTCTGCGTGTGCATGTGTGTGTCTATGTTTGTGTGTCTATGTGTGTGTCTGTGTGTGCATTTGTGTATTGCCTTGTGTGTGTGTCTGTGTTTGTAAGTGTATGTGTGTGCATGTGTGTGTCTGTGTTTCTGTGTGCATGTGTGTGTGCATGTGTCTGTTTGTATGTGCATGTGTGTGTCTATGTGTGTGCATGTGTGTGTCTATGCTTGTGTGTCTATGTGTGTGTCTGTGTGTGTGCCTGTGTGTGCGTGTGTGTGTGTGTTTGTGAGTGTATGTGTGTATGTGCATGTGTGTGTGTTTGTGTGTGCATGTGTGTGCCTGTGTGTGTCTGTGTTTGTGTGTGCATGTGTGTGTGTGTGCATTTGTGTGTGAATCTGTGCATGTGCATGTGTGGGTCTGTGTTTGTGTGGGTCTGTTTGTGTGTGCATGTGTGTGTGTCTGTGTGTGCATGTGTGTGTGTTTATGTGTGTCTGTGTCTCTGTGTGTGCATGTGTGTGTGCCTGTGTGTGTCTGTGTTTGTGTGTGCATGTGTGTGTGC
>PVHP010007000.1:0-10901 GCA_004024765.1 Zapus hudsonius | reverse complement strand
TGCATCTGTGTGTGAGTCTGTGTGTGCATGTGTGTGTATTCTGTGTTTGTGTGTGTCTGTTTGTGCATGTGTGTGTGCCTGTGTGTGTGTTTGTATGTGCATGTGTGTGTGTCTCTGTGTTTGTGTGTGCATGTGTTTGTGTCTGTGTGTGTTTGTGTCTATGTGTGTGTCTGTGTGTGTGTGTGTGCAGGCACACACAGACCAAGGTGCAAGGGTAGAAGTCAGAGGACGACACTGAGGTTGGTCCTTATCTTCTACCTTTTTTGAGGCAGGGTAGCTCACTGGTCACACTCCATTGGCAAGCTTCTAGGAAATTCTCCTATATTTGTCTCCCTTGTCACCTATAGGTGCACTGGGAGTACCAAAGTCCACCACAGCTTTCAGCTTCTACATGGGGCTTAGGGGATCCAAACACAAGTACTAAGAGTTGCACAGCAAGCATGGTATATACACTGAGCCATCTTCCTGACCCTCTTTCTACTTTTACTAAAACTTCAATGCTGCTCTTATACTGGCTAAGCCTGAAATTCCTTTCTGCCATAAATCCTGGGTTTGAGTCGAGGTTCCTTAAAATTGAAGGGAACTTCTCAGGTTGCTGAGGGGGACAGTGTGGAACTGTGCCTCTGTTTCTGCCACCTCTGATCAAATGAAACCTGCTGTAGCTTTCACATGACTCGTGGTTTTGGTAAAATGCTGTATTGTGAGTGGCCAAAGAATTCATTCAGTCACTGTTAACTGGAACCAATGGAGACAAGTCAAGAAGGAAATAGAATGTGAGCCAGCAAGTATGGTATGTGGAAGGTGACAAGGAGGAAAAGGACCACTCCAGGCAGCAGCCACAGCCCGTCAGGTGAGGAGCAAGACTCCTGGAGCATCTGGCATCCTGTTCCTGTCACAGGTGTGCACCATGAGATCTAGAGAGCAGCTGACTTGCTAAGACAGCCCAGCAGAACCAGCCCAGTCATGCTGGAAGCAGTTCCCCAAATGCTTCACGCTTAACCCCCACTCCAGAACACGTTGCCCTCAGGAAGAAACAGAAGTTCAGAAAGGGAAGCTGGGGGCACATTCAAGAAACAGCGAGTCTAAAAGGGCTTTGGATTTGATTGGAAATTGCATGGAGGGAATTACTGGAATGACATTGGAAAGATCTATTAGAAATCAACTATAAGACTGTGGAGATCAACCAAGGGGTTCCCAATACAAAGAACATTCCACAGGCTTGATCAGAGATCTAATAGAAATTTTGTAGGTTTCTAAAAGTCACTGTTGACTTTTTAATGTTTTTTCTTCATCTCCAGGAAAAAGTTGATTTCTGGAATTAAGTCAACTATGAGCAAACCTGAAGGTTAAAAAAAAATCAAACTCAAGTAAAGAAGGCAATTCTCCCTGATTTTTTTTGTTTATTCTCTCTAGAAAGGACAAGTTCTCCTTTATAATATCTTTCTTCTAGAAAAGTTGCATATCTCCTTTAATTATTCCCCATAGAAAAGTAATTCATTGTATAGTTAGTCTTTTGATTATAGAAAGAACTGAAAGTGTTCCTTTAATCTCACCTGAAAGCAGACATAGCTAACACGTAGGCATTGTGATGGTTAAGTTCTGTTGTCAACTTGACCTTTTTAGTAACTCTTGGGTGGGTCTCTGAGGATGTTTACAGGAAGGCAGCCTCTCAGCAAGGGGCAGGATGTAAAGAAGCTCAAAGAAGCTGGAAGTAAACATCCTTTCCTGTGTGGGCCATGCAGGAAGGAAATTCCAGAGACTCAGGAAGCCATTAAGTCTGGGGAAGGATTGTAAGACCCCACCCTAAGGCTATATAAAGGGGAAGAAATTCTCTCCTTGGCTCTCCTGCCTGTTCCCTGTTCTCTGTGTGTGTGGTGTAGGTGATGGGTTTTTCTCTCTGCTTGGGCCTGTGAAAGGGGCCAGCCTCTTTTGCTGTTACAGAACTTCCCCTCAAATTGTGTCTGGTTTGAAGATTCATCCCAGTGGCGTGTGGCTGACTACGACAGGCATATTTTCACTGTTTTTATCTATACATTAATTTTGCTGTTTTATATAACCTTGTGACTATTTTTACTTTATATAATAGCATAAACATCATATGTTATCTAACGTTCTTGAAAACTATTGATGAAAGGTTTATGACCTATAGTATTTAACTAATACCTGATTAACAGGAATTTGGGGTGTCTGCGAGATCACTGAAGCCTTGCTCAGCTCTTGGCTAAGCTACAATCCAGACAGTCATGGTCACACAAAACTTTCATTGAGCCAGTGGCCTCCAGGTTCTTGTCTTATGGATTCAAAGAATTAAAGACCAAAGGGCAAAGTGTAGAAGGCTTTTATTAGACTTTGGGTAGAACGTAAGAGGAGGAAACCAAGCTCCCTTACGGCAGGAGTGGTTTCGGGAAATGAAAACCCACCTGGAGACCCAGACTGGGATCTTTTCTCGGTTCTGAATGGGGATGAAACTGACCAATCTAGATGCCAGGTTTTCTTTGTAGGGTTTAACCCTCCTAGGAACCCTAGTCCTCCTGCAAAGTGAACTCCTCTAGGGAAGAGGGGCTTGGGTTGAGTTTAAGGAAAAGCAAGTCTAGGCAGGGAACTCCTTCAGACAGAAAGAGATAAAGCTCTTTCTTGCACTCACAATGCAAGTGCAAAGACAGGCTCAAGGACATTCCTCACTTTTACTTTTGGGCCCTGTCATCTTTCTGCTGCCTCATAACCATGACCCCAAAATAGGCCATTTGCACTTTCTTTCTGTTATTTTTTTTGGAGGATGGGTTTGTTTTGGCTTACAGTGTGAGGTTACAGTCCACCATGGTGGGAGGCGAAGGCATAGTGGCAGAGCATGAAGGAGCTCATCACATGTGTCTGAGTCAAGAAGGACCGAATAATAAACGCTCATATATATGTGATATATATCATATATATTTTATAATATATTATTTTATGATATATATATTTATACAAAATGGTAAGCTGGGTGTGGCAGCACACATCTATGAGCCCGGCCAGCACTTGGGAGGCTGAAGTAGGAGGAGCACCATGAGTTAGGTTAGAATCCAGCCTCGGCTATAGAGTAAGTTCTGGATCAGCCTGTGCTACAGTAAGACCCTACCTCAAAACAACAATAAAAATATTGTAGCAAATATCTTTGCATATACATTTTATCCCTTTCAGGATGTTTCTCAAAATTAAATGTTTCAGCTCAAATAGTATGGACACTTGTTAATACCATTCATATGTCCTGTCTGATTGATTTCCATTTTTTATTATTTAGTGAGCAAAAACAAAAGTATATAATTCTAGAACCGGAAAGGACTATGGTTTTAGTGAATGAAAGTAGTTGATCCTGTTTTATAGTTATCAATTAATAAATGTTTCACATTTGGAGAGAATCAGTTTACAGAGGGAAAACATCCAGATTAGCTCCTCTTACTCATTCCTTGTCTGCTTTTTACATCGCTGCTTTCTCCTGTCTTCTGGTCAGTACCACCTCCCCCCTTTTCTACCTCACCCCTCTGCTTTCCCAGCCTCTCAAATTCTTGGATATTAGTGGGTCTGTGATTTATTAAGGGGAATTCCATGTTGTGTTTCCCAGCACAGGGCCCAAGTCCTCAGGCTGAGGCTTCTGCAAGCTTTCTCTGGAAAGTACAGTTTTGCAACAGGAAGATGAAAGGAAGGTACTTTCCTGGTCTCCATGGCCGGTGTGCTTTATGTTGTCTTCTCTTGGATGCAATTCTTGCTCCTTGCTCAGTGGCCGCAGGAGCCTGTTCTTTGCTCTTCCCAGGGCAGGGAGACATGTCTAGTCACCATCCTGTCCTGTAGTTAAAATCGCCTCCTCTCATTCTACTGGCACAGGTCTGCTGCAGGCTCTCTTGCTCTCTTCTAGGCCGTGTAACAAGTAGCCGGTTCCCTCCCTGTTCTCCCTTTCAGCCTTGCTTATACATTGCAGCAAGAGCAAGTCTTCCTGGAACATAATTTGGAATATCTCACAACTCTACTCATTCTTGGTCATTTACATGGTGAAAAGGTCCAATGTTTTGTAGTTATTCCATAAATATCATGTGCTTCTCGGTGATTAAGCCATAACATTCAGAATTATGGGAATCTATACAACTAGCTCTTTCTACTTTTATGTACGCAGCAGACATGAGAAAAGTGAATAAATGAGCTTCCAGTTCACATCTCTTTTTAGTGCTCCAGGCTTGTATATCTAACTGCCAGATCTCACACACAGCATGTTGCAAACTCATCCACTCTCTTCTCCGCAGATCTGTCTTCAATCTAAGCAGTTCCACTGTCCGGGATATGGGGAGATTTGAAGGGCAGAAGATTTTGGCCTAGCAGAGACCATCAAAATCCAATCACTACATAGTTTCTTTCTTAGCTGCATTTAAGAGAATGAAGAGGTTCGCCAGTTAATAAGACATGTCTTTACTGTAGTCAGTGGCTGGTCTGGTGGGAAGGACAGAGTTTTCCAGAAGAGGATCCCTGTCTGGTATCAACTTATTCACCCAAAATGTGTCCCTTAGGCTTAAATGTCCGAATCCTCCCTGTCCATCATTGAGCTTTGGAAAAGTGGGCTAGGGCATCTCCACATTCTTCATGTTCTTGTCCTCTTCCAAATCCCAATCAATCCAGGCATTAGAACAACTGGAATTGGGAGTACCTTCATTGACAAAGCATTCTTCCAAACATTTCCCAAAATGTGTATATATTGCCTCATTTTACAGATGAGAAAACGATGCTTTAGAGAAACTAAAATCACGTGAGCATTTTCTTTCAGTTGAACAGAAGCACATTTAATTTCTAGTGTAATATACAAATAAAGCTCTCTTCTGTCAATGAGTGCACTCCAGGGAGAGTGGCAGACAACTACATTAATGATTTCTACTTTATATGCATGAGGATGGAATTTACAGAGGCTGTTAGAAAAGCAGAGTGAAGGACCATCCTACAAATTCAAGAAAGTTTGGGTGAGAATACAGGAATCATGTCATCTGCATTACAACTTAACTGAGGGATTATTTAGCACATAGAGAGAAAAATTAAGACCAGAAGTCATCTCTATATGCTTTCTCAGTTCATATTTTCCTTCTATTGTGACCTGGGTATAAGACATCCCTTATAAGCCATGTGTTTGAACATTTCGTCTAGCTGGTAGCCCTTATCTGGGAGGTTGTGGAGGCCAAGTGGAAGGAGATGGGCCTAGTGGGAGGAAGCGGGCTGCTGGGGGGAGTCTTAGAGGTTACAGCCCTGCTTCTAACCCAAACCCTCACCACCACCACCCAGCATTCCTCTAACTACCAAACACAAGCACCCTTAGCTTCTGCCATCCCACTAGGAGCTGCTCCTGGCCTCTGTGCCTTTCCACCGTGATGTGGCACATCCCCTCAAATGAAGAGCAGAAATAAACAAGTTGCTTCTTGTCAGTAATTTGGACATGGTGATAAGAAAGATCATGACTACACTCACCATCCCTTTACATGGTAAATTTAACAATGGATAATCATGGATGGATGGATGGATGAATAGATGGGTAGATGAATGGATGGGTGGATGGATGGATGGGTGGGTGGGTGGGTGGGTGGATGGGCAACACCATACACCCAAATAGTAACTTTGGCTTCAAAGTTCCCATGCTTTGAGCATCTCAATTAATCTGCTAATTCATGTTAGGGATTCCATGAGGGCTCCCCAGAAGAGGTCTAGCAGTTCTCAACATATAGGGCTCTAATTCCTACAGTCTTTCAGAATTTCTTGGAAGGATGATAGATTCTAGAGCTAAAGAGAAAAAAAGACTTTCCACTTATGTCCTCTCTAGCTTCTCAAAATATTCTGTTTGTATCCTGAGCTAATTAGACAGAAGAAAGGAACTGAAGCGGAAGCTCACAGAGCTACAGGAAAGATTCCCATAGCATCTCACACTGAACTTTTCTGGTTCCAGATAGCTATCCATGAGAAAAGAAAAAGGAATCCAAATTCTGTTATGCCAACCTCCTCTGAAATTTTGTTCTGGAAGAAAAACCAGGATGTGATCCCTAAGACTTATAGATTAGAGCAGAGTGCCCACATCCTCGTGACTCCTTGGGGCCCATCCCTCTCCTCCCTCAACCTCCAGCCCCTCAATGTTTGCAAAGCATATGCCCCCACTCCAGCCCTCTTCTGTTCCTTGGCCCCAAATCCTTCTTTCCTTTCTATATGCTTTGTATACACATTCAGCTATTCTAGGGACTTGAGTGTGCCATCATTTCATAATTCAAAAAAACCAAATAAGAGACAGGCCATAGGTTCTCCAGGGACTCAAAGAAGGGCTCCAAGCCCATGCCATTGGAATCTGTCTCTCCAGAAGACAGCCCACAGTGCACTGGGACTGGCACTACCTTTGCAACCCATACAAGAATGTTTTTGTCTTTTGATCAGAAACATTTCTATTCAGAATTTCCACTTGTCTCTTTCCAACTCTTGAGAAATGTCAACTTATCTTATACAACTAGTGGAATCAGTTTGTGGAAGAGGAAGCCAACTCAATGAAATTAATTTCTTCAAACATAGAGGCATTTTAGTAAATCCCAGGGCCAGAATTAGGATACCCCCCATAGTGAGTTATTGGTCAGGGAGACCTGTGAAGTCCCCCAAAACAATCAATGTAGGCCATTGTCAATGCACTTGGATACATACCAGAACAAAAAGACCCTATTACTGAAGACACCATAGCCTGTGGTCACAGGGCATTGAGAGATCATGCTGTAACTGAGAGGGGAACCAGTTCCTTCCTGACTAGCCTTCATAGCACAGGAAAGTGCTATGGGAACTGCTGAGGGAAAATGGTCACCAACAGCATGAATAAGCAGGAGATCCTGCGAGCTACAAAATCAAACAGCAGGGCATGAAGTACACACCTGTGTAATAGTGGCACACACCATAGGGTGTGTGCATACACCAGTAACCAAATGCTCTTGTACTGGACATGAGACCCCACTCAGTGGGAGAGAACTCGTACCTGGTACTGGGAACAAAGTTAGAAATCTATGGATCGGAAACACAAACTCCAGAAAGAACTTCTACCGCACTTTTGCTAAAAAGAGTGGGTTGGGTCTAAATATCAAAAACTGTCATAAATAACTATGCTCATCCTCTTTAATCCAAGCTGTTCTCATTCTTGGTTAGAGAACCTGTTTTATTTTACAAATGGCAGAGAATACTGGGGAGATGCAGGATCCATCAATATGACAAGAAGAGATAACCAACTGTCTTCCATGAGAAGGGTCACCTCTGCCATCTGCCTGAACCAAGGAGTCATTGCAGAGGAAGGGGTGACATGAGTGCTGCTTTCACTGCTAGCCAGACAACCAGATCCAAGGGGATGGCAACAGACACTGTGGTCACTCAAAATGCATCAAAGCATAAATCCAGAGGCTGCAGAGAACTCAACACTAAACCAGACTGCTAACACGCCCACCAAGGCTCAAGGAAGTTGGGGAGCACGATTTTAAGAGCCATGGGACAAATAACATTAGCCCAAGAAACTGGTTTCCCCATTCTCCAGCCCCATTCCACCCAGAGCCAGTCTAAGGCCTTCAAGATCTCACAGTGAATATCAGTAACCCCATTGAAGAGGGCTCTCAGTGGAATGGGGGCAGGGAAGAAGGGCTATAAAGTATAACCTTTTAAAAAATAAAATTTACTTTTTCAAAAAAGATAGAGGCATTGAGTAAGCCTCAAAGTCACAGATTCTGTGGAACCATTATCCAGATCAACTGTGCTCAACCCTCTTGATTGTTCCTTTAGGAAATTATGATTTATGATTCTGATTCTCTGTGAATTCAGATGAATTAAGATGGGCCTGAAAATTTTTCCATAGGGGTGAGAAAAGACCATAGCCACTTACTTTCCTTTAAGAAAATATTTATAAGGTATATTAAGCAATTTTTTTTCTGTAAAGGTACAGAAAACAAATATTTTAGGCTTTATGAACCATATGATCTCAGGCACAATTATTCAGCTCAGCCATTATAGCACAAAAGAAGCTATATGCTAACAAATGAATAGGGATGTCTTCTAATAAAACTTTATTTACAAAAACAAGTGGTAGGTTAGATTATGCCCATGGGGCATAAGTTGCCAACTCCTATCAAAAACCACTGCTCCATAGAGGAATGTCATGGTGAGGATAAAGTGATGTCCAGGAACACCCTTAGAAAGGAAATAGCTACTTCAGGGGTAGAAACTTTTGAGGCTTCATTATTCTACCATTACTTACATAACTATGAATACTGTCTTTTTCACACTTAGCACAATCTGTGATTCATGTGTATTTCATCTACAAACCAATAGTCCTCAAATGCCAATCAAATTATAGCTTTAATGTAGTCTGCAGCTCAAAATTACATACTTTCAACAAGCACTTAGATGGTGTCCTTGCTATTGTTAGAAGACACAAGTAGAAAACCATTAAACCCACTAGTGGAGAGGGAGACAGGGAGGCATGGGATCCTATAACCCACCAAAGCTACCAAATTCCCCTGCCTGCAAAGAGAAAAGTATGTAATATGTAATACAAGTTACACATTAAGCAAAAGTGCCTGGTAGGCACTCGAATCTTAACTAAGCAGGAATCACACTCTTTTGAGGGGAAAATTCATACACACTTAAATGTAAGAAAATATGTGAATTTCTCTTATGTGACAATCAGGCTCCCATGAGAAATTCTGAAAAATGCTGACTGCTGAGAAATGAGACCCCAAAGCCCTGTCGTCTTAGGAACAGTCCCCTGCTCCAGGAAGCCAGGACTCAGGTGGCAATCCAGTGAACACTGCCAGCCAAAAACATTTAGTATTATTCCCCAGAGCCCATGATTTACAGCTAAAATATCTAGTGTAATGTGAAAAATCACAACACAGTGAGAAAGGAAACAATGAAAATAAAATTCTTGCTAGCAGCTCAAAACCTGTTTGAGAGCAATAGAGTCTATGGCGGATTCTTGGGTAGAGATCAGAGGAAAAATAGATTAAGATTTTTAAAAAACCTAGCTCCAACTGTCTCCAGCATAGTTGTAAGCCCTGGAGTATTTTCCCCAAATGGTTATTCTTCTGTAAACTCATTCAGAACCAACTGCACCCAAGAGACACTGGGAATGCTCATCTCCGGAAGTCAAGTCACCCTTCCCTCCTGGAGCAGGTACAATGCAGATGCTGAATCCCCAATGGCATCCAGGTGTATTGGCCCAGCCAGCCAGCCAGCAGGGCTGTCCCCATTCTGCCAGCTGCTCTCCTCTCCAGCCTTACCTTCCAACACCACTACCTGCATCACCACTCTGTGCTCTGAGCAAACCATTATTTCCTCTCTCTGCTCCTCCTCACGTGTCCAGCAAGTTCTCCCTGAGTCCTTGAGACCTAAGTCAGCTCCAACAGTAGCAGTTTTCCACAACCTTCCATATTGAATTCCTTCCCAACTCTAAGGCTTGGCCCAACCAAGCTCCATACCCTCTGTGCGTGGGCATTTCTTCTTTATGTATCCCAAAACAAGTGTTCTCACCTTCCTTCCATCCTCAGTCACTCTCTTGACCTATGCTTACCTTTCTTGGGTTTTTTTGTTTGTTTGTTTGTTTGTTTCATTCCTCTCCTTTTTGTCTATGAGAAACTTGGGCTAGGACTATATCTTATTTATATATTTATTAATAATAAAAACCTTAAAACCTTCCTGCATATTATGGAAGCTCAATAAACCTAGCTTTTATTTTAAGTAAAACTATCATTCAAAGTACATTTGGTCTCTAATGCAACAGTTCTTTATTGCTTATATTGCTGACATCTGCCCTAAGATTATTGTCTTCAGAGCATTTCTGGATTCCTGTCCATCCAGAATTGTCTAAGTCAACCTTTGCATGTTTTATTACCATCTCTCTCTGGAGGGCTTGCTTCCTTAGTGTCTTCTCCTCTGGCCAGATACCCACAATAGCTGGACACTCTGAATTGATATTTATGCCAACCCTACCTTTTTCAAAATAATCCTCACAGCTAAATTCTAAAATCTCCTGCAATGTGATCACATTTATCTCATTTATCTCAGCCATAATCCATTCTTCAACAAGCAGATGGCTCCAATATTAACTAAGCCTGGGACAGAATCACTGTCACAATTCGACCTCCACCATCCACATTTCCCACGCCCCAGGCTGCGCTGTCTTCGTGCCCTAGAACACACATCCTCTGAGATACATGGGGGCAGAGTCTTTCATCTCCTCCACCACAGAAGAATCAGAAACAGACCATCCTTGGGCCATTTCTATAGGAAAGAGCTTCAAACTCATGAAGACAAATTAAGCTACAATTGGAAATTCATGTTGGCAGACTTGCTCAGTTGGGACTGATGAGACTATTTTAGTCTGCTTAATAAGTCTCAGTTTCCTATTTTCTTGTTAATAAGATAATGGGGCTAAGGAGGTGACTCCGTGTTTAAAGGCACATGCTTATTAATAAAATGGCCAAATGATTTAGATCCCAACTAGAACATGATCACAGGAAAGTCAGGACTGTGACCCTTAATCTGTGTGTGGAGACCTGCTTTCAGAAAATCTCACATCCTTCATGGATACTGAGAGCAGAAATCAGCTGCAGTCTTTGAAGATTAAGTTCCCTGAGTTCTCCTCGGTTCTCTGGGGACTCTGGCATAGCTGCCACAGCACTGAGCTTGTCCCCTGGTGGAAGTTAGTGTTCCTGGGGAGACGCCATCACAAGTGCTACAGAATCTATGTCTTGAAGGTGCAAATATAGTCTGTAGGCAGCCTTCTGTCTACTTCTTCTCTCTGTGTCTTCTAGCCTCTCTCTCTCTCTGTCTCTCTCCCTCCCTCCTTCCCTCCCTCCCTCTCTCTCTCCCTCCCTCCCTCCCTTCCTCCC
>PVHP010006999.1:0-58421 GCA_004024765.1 Zapus hudsonius | reverse complement strand
CTTGTTCATCATTCATTGTCTGCTGAGTTCCTTATGGGTCCTCCCTGATATGACTGTGGTGGCTCCTCTCTTGTCAGGATCTCATCCATCGGCCTAAGGTTGGTTGGTAAGGTTAGATGGGCCACACCTCTCTCGTTGTATCCTGCAAAACACAAACACATTAGGCTTATCCTGAGTTGGATGAATGGCTGTGGCTATTCTCAGTGTATATGGATGAATGATCAAGAATGAATGATGAATCCACATAGAAGTGAGTAGGAGTTAAAAGGTTAAAAGGCTAAGACTGAGCCCTGTACAACAAACAACCTTTAGTGGGAAGAAAGAGGTGGAAGTGAAAACTGAGGCTTCAGATGACTTAGAACTAGACAAAGGTATTCTTTGCATTGCATTGCATCTCAAAGACGATTGCATTCCAGAAGTCAGTGGCTGCATTTGTTTCCAAGCGCAGGCACCAGATGCAGCAGAGGCTGTGAGGTACTGAGCAAGATGAGAGCTTGGACCACTTAATTAGCTACTCAGACAAAAGCAATTCAAGGTAATGAGGAGATAGATATAGGCACCATTAGGTTAGGTTTTAAGAGAGATTGAGAAGTGATAAATGAGCACGGTTACTGTAAGCAACACTTGCTGAGTTTTCCTTAAGGAAGAAGGTGACAGGGAAAAGAGAGAAATTCTTCTTTTTCTACTGAGTATTTATGCAGCTGAGCTTCAAGTTGGGGGGAATGATCTCAAACAACAGTTGATGATGACACAGAAGGAAATGAGGAAAATTTTAGGAAGCAAGCACTTTAGAGTCCATAAGATATGGGGTTTAGGTTATAGATAGAGCTGCTTTGATAGGACCACTCACTACACAAAAGAATAGTGAGGAGAAGAACACAGGTGGACACCTTTGGAGGAATGAGGTCAAGGACATTCTCTGATTATATCTCTTTCTCAGAAAAATAAGAAGCAGGTCACTGGCTGATAATGAGGAGAATGAAGGACGATTTGGTATTTTTAAGAAGTGAAGGAAAGGTGAGAAAGAGTTGTTTTAGAGAGTGAACTGCCTGAGAAAACATAATAGGTTTCCTGGGTAGAGTGTAAACCATAAATTTAAAGTACATTCTTTCAGGGGGCTAATGTGATTTTCCATAGCTTCAGTCAGCTCTTTGGTGTGAGGGAGAGAAAAGTAAAAGTTGTTTTTAAACCAAGGCTGAAGATTTGCAGATGATTGAAGAGAATGATGATCACAAGGATAGGTCAACAATAGATCTGAAATGGATAAGAAAGGTAGTGGAAGCCAGGTGTGTGGTAGTATGCATCAGTAATAGCACTGCATGGGATGCAGTGACAGGAGGGTCTTCAAAACTGACTGGCTAACTAGTCTAGCCAAACAAGTGAGCTCACTGGTTCAATGAGAGACCCTGTCTCAAAGAAAAGAAGGTGGAAAGCAAATGAGGAAGACACCTGATGTTGACTTCTGGCCTCCACTCGAATTCATACACACATGCATGTGCGCACACATGCACACTCATGCCAACATACACATACACACATATAAGCTTGCATGCATGCATGCGTGTAACAAAAAGACACATATGAGCATTTCAGTTTATGATATCCTTCTGGAGGTGAGGAGACTTCTATATGAGATCTGCAAGAACTGAATGACCAACATGCCCTGGGGTATCCAGGTACAAAGTATTGAAGTGTGATCTGGTTCTTGCCTTGGGCTATCATAGCCATTGAAAACATAGGACAAAGGGTGAGATGATGATTCTCTGCAGAAGTTCCTTGTACACTTTGCTTTTGTCTTCAAATGTGCTCTGCTTGTTTCTACTGTTTTCCTTGAACAAGAAGAAAGTTCCTTACTTTCAACTCTGAGACAATGATCTTGGGTCTTTGGTTCTACTGGCTCTGCCCCCAGGAGAAGTCCTAACATCTGTGTCTTCTTCATAGCTTGGTCTTGGGTCCAATTAGGAGATATGTCCTTTCACTTCTCTATGATATGTGATGGACAGTTGCATTATTCATTTGTGCATTGACTTGCCCAGAGAACTTTCCAATACTTAACCTGTTTTTCCCTTGTCAAGTATTAGATGCGGGAGATAGGGAAAATACCTCATGAAGCTTGCATTCATTCTGGAGAATGAGAAATGAAACTATCATGTAAGCCAATAAATACCACCTCAAGCAATATAGTGAAAGAAGAGAATAGACAAAAGAGAATCATAATTTGGACAGAAATAGACTCTAAAGGGGTGACATTAGAACATAGGCAACAGACAAGTATTCCTACTCATAAAGGGAAGAGCATCCCAGGTATAGAGAAGGTCAAGTGCAAAGCCCTTAAGCAGAATGAAATTGGTGTATCTGTTCGACAGTAGGAACATTGGGGCGGATGCTATTGACTGACTTCAAGGCAGGAAGGGGCCAGAGAGACTGGGTTTTATTGTAAGTGCTATTGCTTTATTGATCTTTTTAAAAGACATGGTCTCACTATGTTGCCCAGGCTGATCTTGAAATTGTGAACTCAAATGATGCTCCCACCTCAGCCTTCTTGAGTAGCTGGAAAGGCAGGCAGGCATGTACAGTCATGCCTGGCTGCTGAGGGCTGTTGTTTTAAGTGGGGGGGGGGGAGGAATGAGGCCACAAAAACTGACCTTTATTTTTAAGGTACTGTACTCCCTGTAGAGTGAGGAGGAGATGATAGGATGTCAAGAATGGACACTAGGGGACAGAGTAAGAGGATTTCATCTCAATACTTGAGCTGAAAGATGAAAGTGACAGGTATAAGAGCAACAATAGAAGGCCTGATGGGTAGTGACTGGATTCATGCCTTCTGGAGGGAACACCGAATGTGCAGGTGAACTATAATACTTACGAAATAAAAGAGTATCTTGGGGTGGCTCCTGGCTTATGACTGAACAGAAGATCAATAGTGCTGATAGTTGGGAAGTTGCAGAAGAATCATGTTGAGAGAGGTGAGATACAGAGTCCTGGTTTTATGTGTTTAAGTTCCCAATGTGTTTCAGATGCTTAGAAGACATCTGGGTATAGAAAGGTAGAAAAATGAATGTGAGAGAGGTTGAAGTTGAAGTTATACTTGTAACTCATGTTCAAAGCCACAAGCCAGGATGATCTCATCCAGGGGGTAGTGAAGGATGAAATCTTCAAAGAAAGTAACACTTTTTTTTTTTTTGCAATTTTTTGTGTAAGAAGAGACTATGGAGTGATCAGAAAGGCTTCATTAGAGCCTTCATTGATAGGACCTATGCATATATATGCATATGATTCATGTGTGGAAATATGAAACTGAACCCCTTAATAAACCATTCATATTCATTAGTACAAACTTCATCAATGTTAAATTGAATTTTTTTTTTTGCTTTTTCCCTCTAGTCACATGAGGATGGACACAAGGTAAAGTTACTAATGTTTGATGACTCTGAGGTGTGTGTGTGTGTGTGTGTGTGTGTGTGTGTGTGTGTGTATTGTTTGTGTGTTTCTATGGCTGTGTGAGCCCTTTTGATATGGCTGTCATTTGTGACTTAAAAACATGAAAAAGGAAACCTGGCCTGTAATACTTGCAAGAGTGGGGTAGAAGGATCACAAGTTTGAGGCAATGTGTGGTATATATCAAGACATTGCATCAAAAACAAAAAAAAAAAGGCAAATCCATGAAAAAGGTCCATTCTCTCTTCCTTGTTAGGCCTTCACCTCACATTCTTTATTAAGAAACATTATAGAGCGCAGTGCTTTAGGAAGAAGTTGAGTCTGTTGTGTTCTGACTTTAGGCCATTATATAAACACCATTTGGGATTTAGTCAAGCACTCAAACCACTGAGCAATCTCTCCAGCCCCCAGTTGGAATTTCGAATAACAGAGGAAGGATCAATTGAATGAGGTCATCTAAAAGGAAGTCTGAGCTGTTAAATCAAAGCTTAACACTGTGGTTAAGGCTGACTATATAAATTGATCCATCTTCCATGTGAATGTCTCATGAAACCATGAGAAGTATTTTACAAAAGAGAAGGGAAGACAGGGCATAATATTTAAGGAAATATTTAAGTATTTACCTATTTATAATATTTGAGGAAATATTTAAGTATTTACCTATTTATAATATTTAAGGAAATATTTAAGTATGCACCTATTTTATATTTTTATTTATTTGCAAGGAGATAGCGAGTGAGCAAGTGAGAGAAGAGAGAGAGAGAGAGAGAGAGAGAGAGAGAGAGAGAGAGAGAGAGAGAGAACCAGGACCCCTAGCCACTGCAAACATCAAATGCATGTGCCACTTTGTACATTACATGGGTACAGGGGAATTGAACCTGGGTCATTAGGCTTTGCAGGCAAGTTCTTCAACCACGGAAACATCTCTGCAGCCTGAAGGATTAACCTCTTAAGGGGATAGAACATAACACATTACTGTCTCAAGAGAACTTAATGCCTGGCCTGTGAGAGTTCTTAGTAAGATTTTTTTTTTTCCAGCTAATGAAAGAATGGAATGAATAAGATGTGATTAAAAGTGAATGGAAACAAACGTGAGAACTTGAGCTGAAATGCCAGGAGGAATAGAAGGATGAGTGAAAGAAACATGTGATAATGACATCAAAGAAGCCAAGGCGGTGGAGGGTTTTAAGAATTTAGAAGGTGTTTATAATATCAAGTGAGGGGAGAAATTCAATTAATAATGACTCAAGCATGGTGTCCGGTGACCAGGCAGGAGCAATGTGAACAGAATGTAGTAGAAGGAGGGAAGCCCGAAGGGCAGGAAAGATAACTCCGGGGGGCAAAGCCAGAGTGAGTCTTGGAATGCTTCCTGGAAGACGTGATGAAAAGCTCAAAACTCAAGTGACTAGAAGTTATCCAGAAAAAGCATGCACAGAATCTAAGCATTGGATGAGTTTTTTTAAAATAAATTTTATTAGCTCACAAAGAATTCGGTTTCATTTGGATGTTGATGTTTGTAAGTAGGTTTGCTTCCCTTCTCCCCTTTCCCACCTCCCCCCTGTATCTCCATTAACATGGCCTCCTGTCTGCTTTCATGCTGTCTGTTTCCTCCTACCCTTTCCTGCCTGCCATCTCATTACTTCTCCCCTTCTAATGGTTTCAATCTCATCTCACATCCCCACTTTAAGAAATATATAAACATGAAAATTTAGGATCCACAAATAAGAAAAAAAATATGATTTTTGTATTCCTGGGCTTGGGTTACCTTACTTGATATATATTTTTCCTTTTCTTGCAGATTGAATAACTTCGTTTTTCTTTTGTGGTAAAGCATAGACACCTTTAGGTATATGCCCAGGAAAGGTCTGGCTGGGTCATATGGTAGTCCAAGTTTTAGCTTTTGAGGAACCTCCACAACGATTTCCACAGTGGCTGCACCAGTATACACTCCCACCAACAGTAAATAAGAGATCCCCTGTCTCCACATCCTTGCCAGCATTTGTGGTCATTTGTTTTTGTGATGACAGCCACTTTGACTGGGGTGAAAGGGAATCTCAAGGTAGTTCTAATTTGCATTTCCCCAATGGCTAAGGATGTTGTACATGTTTTTATTTTTTTACTCTGTTGGCCATTTTTGGTTCTTCTCTTGACAACTTTCTTCAGCCCATGTAATGATTGGCAGTTTTATTTCTTGTTTAAATCTTTCAGTTCTTTATGCATTCTAGATATCAGCTTCCTGTCAGAGGACTAGCTGGCAAAGATATTCCCCCAGTCTGTTTAATTGGCTGATAACTGCCTTTGTCATGAAGAAACATTTTCATTTCATTTGTGCCATTTGCTGATCTTAGGACTATTTCTTGAGCTACAGGAGTCCTGGTAAGGAAGTTCTTACCTATACCTATAACTTCCAGTGCATTGCCTGTGTTTTCTCCAGTATAGTCACTGTTTCCGGCTTCATACACAGGGCTTTGATCCAGTTTGAATTTATCTTTGAGCAGAGTGAGCAATGTGTACCTAATTTCATTCTTCTGCAAGTGGATATCCAGTTTTGCCAGAACCCTAGGTGGAATAGGCTCCCTTCCCCCAACCCCCAATATGTTTTGATGCCTTTGTCAAAAATTAGCTGACCCCGGCTTTGTGGGTTGATTTCTTCATCCTTTATTCTAATCCACTGGCCCATGTGTCTGTTTCTGTGCCAGCACCATGCTGTCTTGATCACTATGGCTCTAGAGTATAATTTTAGATCTGCCATTGTGACCTTCTTTCTACTTAGGTTTGATTTGGTTATTCATGGTCTTTTTTGTTTCTGTATCAATTGCTACATCATTTTTCTAGTTCTGAGAAGAGTATCATTGGAACTTTGAGGGGAATTGCATTGAATCTTTAGATTATTGTTGGTAATGCAGTCATTTTCATCATATTGTTTTTGCCAATTCAGGAGCATGGAAGACCTCTCCAATGTCTACTGTCTCTAACTTTAAAAAAATTATTTTTTCAGTGTCTTGAAGTTTTCTTTGTAGAGGCCTCTCATGTTTGATGAGACTTATTCCTATGTGTTTTAATTTGGGAAAATCTTGTGAATGGAGTTTTTTATTCCTGATTTAATTTTTAGCAAATTCATTGTAGAAATATATGAATGTACTAATTTTTTTTCTGTTGAATATGTATGCTGCCATTGTTGAAAGTGTTTATTACATGAGTTTTCTCATTTGAAAACATTCAACATGTCTTCATGATGAAAGGTTTGGAGGAATTAGGAACAGATGAGACATCACCTAAAAATAATAAAGGCTATTTGTGACAAACCTATAGCCAACACTATCCAGAATGGCAATAAAATGAAAACACTTCCTCTAAAATCTGGAACAAGAAAGGTGGGGGGCCCATTGTTTCAATTCTTATTATGTAATTCTCAAAGTCTTAGTCAGAGAAGTAAGATATGAGAATGGCATGAAAAGAATTAAAATTTTATAAGGTAAAAATGAAACTATTTCTACTAGGTAAGGTGTTTGAAGTGCTTTTCATCTTGTCCCTTTAGCTAATCACTGAAGTCCTATAGATTATCATTTTAACTGAATACTATTACTTTGTACTAATTGTCTTCTACCAATAGTAATTGCACCATTGTCTGAATAATTATTGTGTGTCAGACAGACCCTGTGGGAAATATTATGCCATATACAAAGATTTTAGAGACACTTTCTAGGCCCCAAAGCTTTTTGGTGTTTTTAAAGATTTATTTATTTATTTGCAAGCAGAGAGAGAGAGAGATAGAAAGAAGAAAGACAGACAGAGAGATTTAGCCACTGCAAAAAAACTCCAGAAGCATGTGCAAATTTTTACATCTGGTATTATGTGGGCACTGTGGAATAGCACCTGGGTTCTTAGGCATTATAGGCAAGCACCTTAACTGCTGAGCAATCTCTCCAGCTCTCAAAGTTCTTAATGTGATATTTATAGATAGAAAAATCACTCAAAGCATATTTACTGACTACACAGTGTATGTCTGCTCCTACGCCCTGGGTTATAGGAACAGAAATAATATAGAAGTCATATCTTTGGTAGTCCATAGCTTAGTTATGTTTAGATGTTCATACAAATAGATAATTGAGGTTTTTTTTTTTTTACGATAAATGGCATGCACTATGGAGAAAATGGGAGGGGCACCTAACCTAGGCCAGGTGAAGAGTCATCGGATGTGTTACAGTCAGCCACATGCCCCTGGCATGAATCTTCAAACCAGGCACAATTTGGGGGAGGAAAGTATTTATTGAAGCTACAGATTGAGGGAAAGTTCCATAACAGTGAAAAAGGCTTGCCATCTTTCACAGGTCCAAGAAGAGAGAGAAACCAATCACTAACACCATACACACAGAACAACAAACAGGCAGGAGGGGCCAAAGAGAATTTCTTCCCCTTTTATATAGCCTTCAGGTGGGGTCTTACAACCCTCCCCCATACTTAATGGCTTCCTGAGTCTCTGGAATTTCCTTCCTGCACTGTCCACACAGGAAAGGGCATTTATTTCTAGCTTCTTTGAGCTTCTTTACGTCCTGTCCCCTACTGAGAGGCTGCCTTCCTGTAAACATCCTCAGGCTTACCCAAGATAATTAAAAAGATCAAGTTGTCAACAAAATCTAACCATCACAAGAAGTTAAAGGGCAAACAGACTTGAGACAATATTTTGTAGGAAATTCTGCCTCCGAAGTAAAATAGATGAAGTGACCTAAGAGAAGAAGAGATCTGAAGGAATAATTCAAATGTAAGGATTTAGAATAAATATCTGGAAAGTACATATGAAGGTGAGAAAATTAGAGTGAAGTCTACATAGAATGAATTTTTCCTAGAAAGTAATACCTTCAGAATATCCAGTAAAGGGTAACTTTCTATTCTTTTAACAATTCTTTATGTCCTGGGAAACCTTCAAATAACATTATCTTTATTAACAGCTTTTATAAACCCGCTTGCATGCTCAGGTTCTGCTTCTGCACATCTGGATCCCAAATGGCTGTCATTATTCATTCCAAAGCCTTAGCTTATTTTATTTATGACTTGCTCTAACAAATACAATATTCCTACATGGCATTTGATGTGAACTTTTGTCAGTGATTACTATTCAACATGTGGCCTCTAATCTCCTCTGCACCCCATAGTACTTCATGAGCACTCATTCAACCAGAATTTATGGAGCACTTGTGATGTGTCCAGAAATGTGCCAGGTGTCCTGCAGCTAGTTGTTATATCCATATTTCCTTCGACCCAACATTAAATGTTATCTTTTTTCTCTGATAGCAGCTGAAATTGGAAAATTAGCTTAAATAAAAATGAGGTATATTTGTAGAAGAAATTAATATTAATTTAGACAAGATCACAGACCTTTCTTTGCTCATATAATGACATCAGGGAAAAAAAGTGAAACTGCTTTGCTTGCTGAAACCAAACCTTGTCTAGGTTGGTACATTCATTTGATGAGTGTTTATTGAACATCAATGTACTTTAAACACTATTCATATTGGGAAAGTATCACTGAGCTGAATAAATAAATAAAATACCATGGAATGGAGCTTATGTTCTGGGAGAGTCAGATATATAACTAGTGGAGATAGTTTCATTTCTACCTTACCAATTTTGAATTCCTTTCATGTCATTCTCTTATCTCACTTCTCTATCTTAGACTTTGAGAACTATATTTAATAAAAGTAGAAACAATTGCCACCCTCTTTGTCTTGTTCCAGATTTTAGAGGAAATATTTTCAACTTGTTTTTCCATTCAGGACAGTGTTTGTTATAGGTTTGTCACAGATATATACACATACATACATATATACACAAACATGTATAATACAATAACAATATAAGTGGCTATATGTAACCTAAATATGTATAAATATACAAAATATTGCAAGGTGATAGGAACAATGATAAAAATAAAGTTTAAAGATACTAGGAGAGTTAAGGTATGGGTGGGTTGAAATTTTGGAAGGGAGGTCAGCACTAACTTGGCAGATAACAGTTGAGAACACCTACAGGTGAGAAGGGATGAATGTTGTAAGAATGAAAGGCATTCCTTATTCATCAGGAGTGTTACTGATGAACTGAGAAATAGCAGGATGCCTGGGAAGCCTGGAGTAGATAGTCAGTTGAGCCTCAGTGGGGTGGAATTAGAGGTGGTCAGAGAAGTTGTTGGGGCAGTGGATCAGTTACTTTTCTCATTGCTGTAACAAAATATCTGAAATACCTGAATTAAAGCAATTTAAAGAAGGAAGGGTTGACTTTGGCTTATAGTCTGAGGGAATAGTCGATCATGGCAGGGAAGATGGAGGAAAGAATGTAAGGAAGCTAACCACATTGCATCTGCAATAAATAAGAAAGGAGATGAGAGAGAGAGAGAGAGAGAGAGAGAGAGAGAGAGAGAGAGAGAGAGAGAGAGGCTGATGTTCAGCTCATTTCCACTTTTTATGAAATCCAGAATCCCAGCCCATGGAACAGTACTAACCACATTCAACAGGGTGGGTTTTCCAAATTATATTAACCTAATTTAGGAATTCCTTCACATATATGCCTGGAGATTTATTCCCATGGTTATTCTAAATCCATCAACTTGACAATCGGTATTAACTATAACAATTAGGGAAAGTGGGTAATGCCCTTAGTTAAACAAAGGCAGGTATCACCTTTCCTGTTCACATCTAGGGTGCTGCTGAGTGGCATCATTGGGTTAAATAATGCCTCGGATTGAGATCTGTATATGTCAGACCATGTCACTATGACAACAAACCCAAAACCTGGCACAAAAACTTAAAGGGGGACATGTTTAGCTCAGGATTTCAGAGGGTTCAGTCCATGGTCACTTGGTTCCACATTTATGGACCGGAAGTGAAGCAGAATATCATGGTGCCAGTAGTGTGTGGCAGAAGCTGTTAACCTCATTGTGGACAGGAAACAGAAAGACAGTGAGAGGCTGGTGGCAAATTACTGAACCCCTGCCTGAAGACCTACTTCCTCAAGCTATATATTACCTCCTAAAGTCTAGGACTCCAAAAATAGTGCCAGTAGACATCTGCACATTAGCCTTCAGGGGTGTTGCATCTTCTTCCAATCAAAGAAAAGTCCTTCTTCTAAAGACTGAGCATTGGATAAAGGGTCTCACAAAGGTGTAGAGGGGACTCAGGAGGGTCCTGAAATCTCACTACTTTGGTTCAAATTTTGTTTCTTCTACATGCAGGACAAATGCCTTGAGCAAGTTCCTTAATTGGTCTTTCTATGCAATGATTGATCTTGATGGTTCTTTGATTGGATCAGAAATGAAGTAAGTGGCTTGTTTCTTAAGCAGGTCTGTGGGGACATTTCCAGGGATGATTAACTGAGGGGAATGGCACTCCCCTAGAGTGGTTAGTACTCATGACCCATATATTAATAAGTCCTTGGAGAATGCACCTGCCTTGCTGCTGCTAGCATCCTTCACTGATGGAAGAACCCAGCTTCTTAAGCCCTCCAACATGGTATCCAGACCATTAGCTCTCTAGGTATCCTTGAGGTCTTCACTTCTAGATTGGTCATCTAATGATGCAAAATGTACTAACTCCAACTTCTAAACTCCCTATAGTCTTTGACCATCTCCTGTTAAAAGGTCCAAAATCTTCCTAAGACTCAAGGCTCTCTCTTATACTGTAAGCCCTCTAAAATCAAAACATGAGTTATGTACTTTCAGCATATAATGACACAGAATAAACATTCACAATCTAAAATGGAGGAATGGGGACACAGCATGGAAATCTTGGACCAAAGCAAGACAGAAAACTAGCAGGACGGAGAGCCTGAGGGTATGACTCCATCCTTCCAAGGCTCTAACTTGTGAGAATGCAAATTCTTTGGAAAGGTGAGAATCTGACAACAAAGATTTCCCTGATCAAAAACACACTGCCTAGCAGAGTGTGTTCACAGATTCAGCAACCATCACACAGAACCCTCAGTATAGCTTTTGACAGGATGGCCAGTTTCCATCCTGAGCTGCTAACACACACTGTTGCCATGGTCCACATGGTACTGGTGTTTTGGCTGGAATGCTTCAAGCTTGAAGAGGTCAAAACATCTTGCTGCATGGTTTTAGGAAACTGCTGTTTCTGCGCAACATAAGAGAGGGTCCGATTTCCTGCAAGGAAGGTCTTTGCATGAAGCAGCGAAGGTTAAAACTAAGTTGTAATGGTAACTTCATGATGATGGGATGCCAGTATCATAGGCTATCACACAATGAAAGCTTTAGGCTAAGAGTAGAACTGAAGCAAGAGAGTCTTTGTGTTCTACAGGCAGTAGAGCCAAAGGAATAGGGCTACCCAAGCCTTTAATGTCCAAAGGCATCTACCAAAAGTCAGAGAGCTGTGGAATTTGATCTCTGTCCTGCTAGAGGTCTGTCTTGCTTTGGTCTAATATTTCCATGTTGTGTCCCCATTCCTCCATTTTTGAATGTGAATGTTTACTCTGTATCATTATATGTTGAAAGTACATAACTCATGTTTTGATTTTGGAGGGTCCACAGTATGAGAGAGAGAGCCTTGAGACTTAGAAAGATTTTGGACATTTTAATAGGAAACGGTTGAAGACTATAGAATGTATAGAGGTCAGAGGACAACATGAGGATCCATTCCTGCCCTCCACCTTATTTGAGGCCAGGTCTCTTGTTTGCCACTATGTACCACAGACTAGCTGGCCTAGGAGGCTCCTGGGATTCTCATCTCCACCTCCCATTTTACCATGGGCACACTGGGATTACAGAGATTTGTGCTTCTGTGTCTGACTTTATATGGATTTTGGTGATCTAAACTCAGAATATTACATTTGTACAGCAAGTGCTTTTACTCACTGAACCATCTCCCCATAGCTCCAAATCCTATTTTCTAGTGAAGAGATTTCATGATGATAATTTAAAAGATGGAAGAGGTACCTTAGTGTTTAAACCCAATATAGTTTTCAAAAGGAACCGATAAAAACTAGTATGTTATTTAAGTTAGTTATACTTAGAAATAAAATAAGCTTATTTAAGCTTGTCGTGTATAATAACATTTGTAATCTTGACCATAATACTCCAAGGCCATTGCTTATAATTGACACATGTGTTGTGCCTCCTTAACACTAGGTCCTTTCTGGCATGGCTCTGCATGCATCTCCACTTCCTCACTAGAGAACACATATTTGTAATATATGCTGTTTGAATCAGTGTATTTTACATGTTATTTCCAAATAAATTTATGTTATAATGGAGACTAGCCTTATGTAAGTGTCTACTTTTTCCCATGAAAGAATATTGATAGATATCCTCAGGGGACTCTTATGGTTTCCATACATCTTCTCACAGTCAACCTAGATAAATATTCACAGGATATGTGAATACATTTTTTATCTTTTTCATTGATATTTTTATTATCCAAAATTAGATATAGTGTATAAGCAAATATTATGTTGATATCCACATTTTACCCTCTTCCCTGTCCACAATCCAATGTGAATACATTTTTATATCCTTTTCCAACATTCCAAAAGGCACATGAAATACTTATAAGGCCTTGATTGTGAAGAATATTGGTGCTAAAAATCCATCAGGAAATGTATGATCTTTCAAAACACCTCAATTTTCAGACCAAGAAATTGAGGTTAGTAAGGTATGCTTAGCTTTTCTTGGCCAAACAGTAAGTCATGACATGAGATACTCCTGTATGGAGTATAGGGGAGGAGGGATTCAAGGCTTAAATGAGTGCTGTAAATACACTTGTAAATTAGGAGAAATGTTTTCAAAGTTTTCAATGGGTATTTACTATTTCATGGCACTTGAACTTAGGAACAACATTCTGAACTGATGGGTCACAGTCTGATAAGAAGAAAGAATTGCTCTCAACCAATATATCCTTGGCCAGCCTAGAGCATGTTGAGAAAGATGACACAAACATGCCCATTAGAAGAAAGACCATATGTCTTTTGACATTTGTTTTCTCATAATTTAACACAACCTAATTACTGACTCTGGATCCCATATGACCTCCAACAAAGCACGTAGCCTTCCAAGTTATAGAGTCATGGGTTGGAAGATGCCTACATCCTGGGAGAAAACTTCAAAAGTAAGTTTTTGTATGTGGCTTTAATCATAAGCTATTGAGGATAACTACACAATGGGCCAACATCTATGATGTTGAGACACTGCCATTCTGAAGTATTTCAATCATCTAGTAAGTACAGATATGTAAAATTATCCAAATGTCACCACATGATTTATGAAATACTAATCTTTATGATGTTTGTTTCAGGTTACATGTTTATAGATATAAAGGTTTGAGATATGATTAGAACTCTTCCTTTCATTCTTGATTCTACCATTTCAAAGAGTACCTGTTATACTGATATTGATGAGTATGTGGCCTTCAAAAGTGACCTTAATCTTTACAATATATATATTGCAATATTGTATATGCAATAATATTTTTGATGTTTTTGAAATATGCATAAATGATGTCATACATTCCACCCTTTTGCAACTTTTCTTTTTTTATTTATTGTGATATATTTAAGTTGGCACAGAGAGGAGGCAGAGCAATAGCACCAATGACTAGTGGCTACACCAGGACCATCCAGGTAAAGGTTTGAGATTCCAGCTGGGATCCAGACCCTGAACCCAAGATGCCCTAGCCCAAGGCACAGCCCCTCCTCAGCTTTCTTACCAGCCTAGACTGGGCTCCCCTACTGCTCTCTGTTCTCACAGAGGTCCAGAGAGTTGCCCCACCCCACACATAGCCCTGCCATAGCCCATTGTCTCCTCCCTGCTGCATCCTGACCTGATCCCTTGCCTGCTCAGCACCCTTCCCTCCTGCACAGTGCCTGGTCCATGGGCACACTCTTTCTCCAGACATACCACACAGGTATCGCCCAGTCTCCAGATAGAGGTTCATGCCTGCCTCCTGCTGCTCTGTGGATGTGCAGGTACGGCCCAGTCCCCAGACAGAGGCTCATACCTACCTGCTGCTGGTCTGTAGGCATGCCAGCACCAGTCCAGTCTGTGGGTTCACTCTAACACTGCACCAGACTGGGTGCACTCAGTCACACAAGCACAGCCCTACCCCCAACTTTGCACTAGCTAGCAAAGCCACTGGCTTGAGGGTGCCCTAAGCCCCAAATCCATGGGGCCCCAGCACACTTGTCAGCCCAGCTGCTGATCCAAGGGCATACACAGTCTCAGAGAAGTGAAGTGAGTGCCTAACCTTCTCTGGGAAATCCAGCACACACCCTGCCCACACAGCTGAGGAGAGTTCACCATAAAGACACACCCCCAACCCCTCCAAATGGAACCAAAATGGACAGATCAAAAGACAAAAAGAACTTAACAGCAGAGAACCACACACCAAACTCCCCAAGTCCCAATTGGGAAGTCAGCAGTGAAACTATAAAAGAGAGCACGCAGATGTGAGCCCAAGATGAGATGACACTAAGCCCAAATCATACTGGCATGGATTAGATGAAGAGGTTAATGACAGAAAGGAAAGAAAAATTTGAAAATCACCTAGAAAAAGTACAGAGCCAGCTCACAAGCTTTGTCACCAGGCTTAATATAATTGAGAAACAGATGGACTTCATCATAGAACTGAAACCACTCTTGCTGAAGTGTGTTAGGGTTGTAGAAAAAGAGGGAAGGCTTCCAAACTACTTCTATGTAGCTAGCATCACCCTAATACCCAAAATATGTAAAGATGCAACAAGAAAAGAAAACTACAGACCCATATCTCCAATGAACTTAGAGGCAAACCAGAAACAATGGCACATCAAAAATATTCACCTTGACCAAGTAGGCTTCATCCCAGGGATGCAAGGATGGTTCAAAATATGGAAGTTGATTAATGTAATCCACCACATTAATAAACTCCATCACAGAAACCACGTGGTCATCTCAATTGACACAGAGAAAGCCTTTGACAAAATTCAACATTACTCCGTGTTCAAAACTCTGCTAGGCATAGATGACTTATACTTCAACATAATAAAGGTAATATACAAAACTTCTAAAGCTAAAATCATACTCAATGGGGAAAGACTCAAGGAGTTCCCAGTTGAATCAGGAACAAGACAGGGGTGTCCACTCTCACCATTGTTTTTCAACATAGTGCTTGAAGTCCTATCCCAAGCAATAAGATAGGAGAAAAGCATAAAAATAATACAAATTGGAAATAAAACTATCCCTCTTTGCAGATGACATGATCCTATACATACTATACTAAAGAATAGTGTCAGTAAATTCCTGAAGGTGATAAATTTCTCTAGTAAAGTGGCAGGTTACAAAATTAACACAAAAATCAGTAGCCTTCCTATATGCTGATGATATGCGTACAGAAAAAGACTGTCCCATTTTTGATGGCTTCCAAAAAATCAAATACCTAGGAATATCATTAACTAAGGATGTGAAAGATTTTATAATGAAAACATTAAAATGCTAAAGAAAAAAAATAGAGGAGGATGCATTAAGATGGAAAGATGTTCCATGCTCCTTGATAAGGAGAATTAATATAGTAAAAATGGCAATCCTTCCAAAAATGATTTATAGATTCAATGTCATGCCAATAAAAATCCCAGCTTCTTTCTTCACAGACATAGAAAATAATCTCAAAATTTATTTGGAAGGGCAAAAGGCCTCAGATGGCCAAATCTACTCTAAGGAATAGAACTTCCTCAGGAAATATCACCATTCCTGATCTAAAGACATATTACAAAGCCATAGTAACTGAAACAGCATGGTACTGTCTTAAAAATAGGCAGACAAACCAATGGAACAGAACTGAAGACACTGCTCTTAGTTCTAGTAACTATAGTTACTTGGTGTTTGACAAAGAAGCCAATAATGTTGGCTGGTGTAAAGATAGCCTCTTCAACAAATGATGCTGGACAAATTGGATAAACACATATGAAGAAATGAAAATAGACTCACTTATTTCACCATGCACAAAAATGAATTCCAAATGGTTCAGGGACCTCAACATAAGACCCATAACCCTGAAAATACTTGGAAGAAAAGATAGGAGGAGCTCTTCATGGAATAGGAGTAGGGAAAAACTTCCTGAGCAAATCTCAAGAAGCCTAGGAAATTCAGCAATCACTTAACCAATGGGACCTTAACAAGCTGAAAAGCTTCTATAGAGACAAACATATCATACTCAAAACCAATAGGCCACCATCAAAATGGGAGGTGATTTTTGCCAGCTATAACACAGACAGAGGTCTTATATCTAGAAATTACAAAGAACTCAAAAAATAAACAACAAAAGTTAAATAGTCCTCTCACAAAAGGGGGCATTAATCTCAACAGAGAATTCACAGAGGAGGAACTACAAGTGGCATATTCTCACTTAAGAAAGTGCTCTTCATCCTTAATCATCAGGGAAATGCAAATTAAGACTACAATGAGTTTCCACCTCACTTCAGTCAGAATGGCAATCATAAAGAAATCCAACAATAATAATTGCTGGCAAGGATGTGGGGAAAAAGCAACCCTCATTCACTGCTGGTGGGATTGCAAACTCGTTCAACCACTATGGAAAGCAGTGTGGAGCCTCCTGATCAGAATGGACACAGAGCTATGAATGGACCCAGCTATACCCCTACTAGGCATCTACTCTTGAGATGTCACTCCTCAGCACAGAGACATTAGCACAACTATGTTTATTGCAGCTCAATTCATAATAGCCAGGAATTGGAATCAGCCCAAATGACCATCCCTGGATGAATGGGTATTAAAGTTGTGATACAGCTTCACAATGGACTTTTACTCAGCACAAAGGAAAAATGACATCATGAAATTTAGAGAAAAGTAGTCTGACGTAGAGCAGATCTTACTTAGTGAATTCACAAAAGAACAGAGAGTCAAATGCCACATATTCTCCCTCATATGTGGTTCCTAACCAGGATAAGCTTAAACTCTAAGAAAACCTAGCAGGGGAAATGAGAGATTGTGAGAGAGGTGGAAGGAATGGGAGGGGGAGGGCAGGGGGCTTATACAATAAGCTAAACCAATAATGAATCGAAATCATAAAATCCTTACTTTCATACAATAAGCTCTTGTGGAAGATGTAGGCATTGTCTTGTAAGAGAGGCTGTGAATGGAAGGGGAGGAAATCAAAACCCATAAAAAATTGATCAGACCAACAACTCCCTCTCCTAGTCATTGAGAGACCCACAAGATCCCCAAAACAAGACAGGTTTCTGTCAAAGCTCTTGAATACCCACCCTAGGCCTAAGGTAAGTTCCTCTTGCTAAAGAAACCACAGAAAGACATCAAACAGCACTGAGAGACCCAGAACGGTATCCCGTACCTAGATGGTAGCAAGTGCAGTACTGGAAGGCACAACATAAGCTGTCAGGGAAAATTGTCAATGATATTTGGAGAAAGCAGAGACTACAGATACAAAATGCAGACTTTTGCCATGAGAAGGCTGAACACACTTCCTTCTGGGAGAGAAATGAGCACTGGTACAATAGAGGCACCAAAACCTGGGGTGGGGAGTATTCATCAGCTTTTAAATTGGCCAATAAATCCAATCAGTGACAAGGAACCCTTAACTGGAATTGGGACTCAGGGAAAATTCCTATGGGAACCAAAATTTGGGGCTCAAAAATAAAATAAAATAAAATAAACCCCCATTACCAGAGAACTACAGAGGCTAATCTCAATAGTATTCTGTAAAATTAGAAATGTGTGTCTCATTTAACCTATACTGATCTCACTGTCCAATGGAGATTCTGTTTGTATTTTTCAGAAGGCAGAGAGCTGTGGTCTTTCCAACTCCACCAATGAGCCACAGGTGGAAGGCTGATATCCCAGCAAGAGATGAACTATCATGTAGGCCCCAAATAAAACACTTGAGAGAGTGGCAGGTCAAGAAAGAGACCTATAACCATAGCCAATCAGTCAACCCAATATAAATCAGAGAGACAGACAGCAATGACTTCCAACACAACTTAAAGTAGAAGCACAGAGATTCTTAAATTCGTTACAGTAAAACAGATATAAAACTCACCCTCCCTGACTCAGGGAGCTGAGCAGAAGAGGGGGCAGAAAGATTGTAAGAGCCATTGTGTGAGAGATTACTCAGAGAGGTTACTCCCCTCAGCTACTATAAATAAAGGGGCAGGGACAACCTGGCTGCCTCCTGTACTATCCATAACCCCTTACCACATGGATTGATCCTGAGGGCACCGACCACATGGGTGTCCACAGAGGAGGATACCCAATGGATTGGGGACAGGAAGGAAGGAAATGGGAAAACCAACACAGTATTTTCTCATTCAATGTATCCAATTTTAGACAATAAAGATTAAAAAAAAAGTGGTATATATGTCAAACTGGGAGATTTAAAGTATAACAACTTATTTTTCTCCTTCAATTAAATACATTCTGCCTATGATTACTTCCTATTTAAAAATTCTGTAAAGATCATTACATGGATTTTCTCCTTGTGAAAGTATTTGAGAATTTCTCTGAGATAGCTATGTAACAGTGATATTACTAGATTTTAAGGCTTGCACATCATAAATTATAAGCTATTTCCCTAAGGCTCTCAAAAATGAGAGTGCCTTTTATGGCCTCACGGGACTAATAGTAGGTACTTGTTACATTGCTAGTTTGCTGGGTGCCTGATCATCATTTAGAGCCCAAGAGGTGACAAGTCACTGTTCATAGATGAAAAGGATGCTCTGTTCTCTGTCCTGTGCTTTTCTCTGTCTGATGGGTAGATGTACTCCATTCAAAGCATTAACTATGCCTTACTTCACTCTTCCTATTTGTTATCACTGGCTCTTACTGGTTCCAAAATCAGAAAGAGGAATTTTCTACCTGACCCTTATCCATGTAGATTTGCCACTTGAGCCATATGCACACCTGTGATGTTTGGTAAGAATGCAATCCACATCAGAGGTACTTTGCTCTCACACATACTCAGGGAGTTCATAAACTTTCTTGCCGTCTTGAATGGTATATCAATCACCTTCCATGTTTAAAGTCATGGGTTCAGATCCCTAGTATTGACAAATAAAGGGAATAAAGAGATGGGAGGGAAAAGGAGGGAACAAGGGAATGGAAGAGAGAAGGGAAGGAAGAAGAAGGGAAGGAAAGATTAGAAAGACAAGAAGAAGAAAGAAATAAAGAATGCTTTTTTATGTCAGTTTTTATTGCTTAAATTCACAAATGATAGGAGTCTTTTCACTAGATGAATAGGTATCATGACGCATGCTAAAAAGACTAAAATGCATGAATTATCTGCATATACTGAGACCACCCACGCATTGGAGGGTTACTGCACAGAGGCCATGAACTATTGAAGCATTAAGCAAATCAGCCCCAATCCCCAACTTTACCCCATGTATAAAGTACAAAAGGGATCCTATGGGTATATGTTTGAGGCAAATCCTATCCTGACTAGTGGAAAATGGTCACAATACCTTCTTTATGTTTGCTGGCCTAATCAGTTATTTCTTTAAAAGTTTTTTTTAATGATACTTTTATTGTCCAAAATTAGATACATTGTATCAGTAAATTTTACGTTGGTATTCCCGATTCCCTCCTCTCTGTCCCCAATCCACTGGGTATCCTCCTTGGTGGGTAGGAGGTTATGGATAGCACAAGAGGCAGCCAGGTTCTCCCCTACACACCTGTGTGTTGTTGCTGAGGGGAGCAATGTCTCTGGATATTCCCCTCCACCATGGCTCTTACACTCTTTCTGCCCCCTCTTCCACTCAGTTACCTGAATCATGGAGGGTGAGTTTTAAGACTGCTTTATTATTGAGATCTTAAGGGCCTCTGTACTTCTGCTTTAGGTCTTGTTCGAAAGGAAATGAATTGTCTTCTCGTTTCTACCAGTGCGGGAGAAGCTGGCCTCCTCCATCCTAGCACATCAATTGGTCACATGAGCATGAACTACTACAAATTGTAATCTTTCCCCTCAATCCAAGGGGAGGATGAGTCAGGCTTGACACACATATTCACTTTGAGCCAATAAGAAAAAGATGCTCTGTGTGAGTGCAGCAGTTTAAGGTGTGTCTCAGGGAAAGACCCCAGGCTGGGCTTTGGTCTATCAGTCCCCTTATCAGAGCAGCCTATCACCATTCCATTGAACACCTTATCTGGCCCTAGGCTGCTGCTGTGTGCTGTTGAATCATGCTCATTATTGTGCAATTTGGATGGAGAATAAAAGACAGAGCAGGAGGAGACACGAATTTGCATGACTTCTTAGGATTCCTCAGAGTTATAATTTTTGGTGATAAATAATATAAAGGTAATTAACATACAGATAATGTAAATTTATATCTCATTATGTGTAGTACATTAGTTCCTTTTTCTGATGTCACTAGCTTCAATAAATGCAAATGTTTAGCTGCATATTCTACTGTATTGCTAGATGTCAATCATGAAACTTATTTGAAAAATACTGTTCTTAACAACTGGATTTCTAAGGATGTTTAGTGTACTTCATGTTTCTTAAATAATTATGTAGATAACTCTCCATCTGCTATTTACATTGCTCCCTCATCTCATTTTTCATATATACTTTTATGTGCATTATGTGCTGGAGATTGTTCTTAGTGCCTTTTATACATCAAAACAATAAAGAATTGAAGAATATTCTGGAATCACAGAATGCTAAACATTTTCTGGATTAAGCTTTAGGAAATGTTCCAGGGTTGAAGGTAGAGATGATATTTTTAAAACAATTCTTGGTCCAAGAAGTATAATCAATGTCAGCTTTATTGAGATTAAATGACTGAAGAGCCTGGCTTTCACGAAGGAACTATGTAAGTGCATGTGCATGTGCGTGTGTGTGTGTGTGTGTGTGTGTATGTGTGTGTGTGTGTGTGTGTGTGTTTGCACATGTGTTATGCCTTTGTGTAATGTAGTGTGTATGTGAGAATTGCATAAATTTGGCTAGATAAACAAACACCTTAGCAATGACCTCAGTATTTACAAGACCCTTAATAGAAATTTAGCAAAATTCAACAGTCCTTAAGGACTATTTTATCAGATGCCCAGATTGTGGTCTTAAAGCTTATCTAAACCAGTACCACAAAATCTGATGAATAAGAACAGGAGCTTTCAAGGGGGAAGATAAGAGAAGGAGATTGTCATCTGTGACCTGAGAGAAACAGTAGCTATTGTGGGAGGACCAAGGAAAGTGACAGACACTAAAGAAAGGTCACTGCACTACCAAGACAATGTAGTTGTCATCATTTCAAGAGAAAGATGGCTCTGAGTGGCAATGATTTGGGAGAAGCACTATAAACCAGAGTCCCTAAGAATGTAAAGACCTATGTTCCGTTAGGACCCATTTATGCTTGTTTTCTTGTTCAGCTGTCCAGGAATTTTAAGTTTCAAATATAGAAACCTTTGACCTGGTGGTAGGAAGTAGGCTGGTGGGTAGTACACTCGTTCCAGCCCAATCCCAGTGCTGAGGTGGTAGACTTTATAAAGGACCCATTCTCCATGGTGAATGGTTGGTCGTCTTGTAAACAGAACCATTCAAATGTGAGTAGTAAGTTTAGTTGAAATTCACACTGTTTAATACATAAGGACCTTCCATTCTGTAGAGTAATAGTTGATGAAGGTCAGGAGTGGGGGGTCTCTGGTGATAGATAAATATATTGCTTATTGCATTTTCTGCCTCCCTGCTTATTCTCTGCCCTTGACCTCTGCATTTGTTATGCCAAGGACATAGACACCTTTTCTGTTCCAGTAAATGAGACACCCAGACTCCCATCTCTTGCTAGCATTTGCATTCAACGTATTTTCAGCCATTCTTTACCACCAGACCAGTTCCCACCTCTTTCTATGGCTTCTTTGGATATCACTCCCTATCAGAAATTTTCACACACTCCATTTATTTTGTCTCTAAATCTGTGTGATGTGTCCTTCTTAGATACCAAATATGCTAGGTTCTTCCACTACATAAGTGAAATAAATCTAGCTTTGTCTCTCCTTGCTGGATCTTGGTGTTACATGCATTACATTAGATTGTAAAGCATGTTCCTATTCTCCTTGTCTAGCTCCATAAAAGCAGGAATCATCTAATTATTGCACGGTTTTCTTCCCAAGGCCCAATATAAATTTTGGCACGTTGCAGTTCTTCAGTAAATGACAGTTGGTAGAATTTTAAAACAATCACATAATTTCTTATTCATTTTTTCTTTTGTTTGATACAGTTTCATTTATCAAACTCTCCTTTGTGAAGCTGTGCTGAACAGGTCAAAATAATTTATAGAGCAAATCTCTTTGTTGGATCTCAGAAACAGTGGAAAGAGACCTTGGGGATTTGCCAATTTCTTTCATTGGCCAGTTCTCTGTTTTTTGACTGAAAAGTCATCCACCACACTAGACTGCTTCCTAGAGTTTGGGTATTGCAGTGTTGTTAACTTTCCTAACACCTTTCTGTAAATGTGTAATTTTTTTATAAATGTAATAATCATGAGTGAATTTCCCACTAGGATTTTTTTGAGCAAGTCCAAAGAGCTTCTGTCACCATAAACTGTTGGTCACCTTGGGCTGGAAGGGAAGGTAGTACAATTAAAGTTCAGACTATGAACAACAAGAATTAAATCTTCCCTTTGTCTGGTTGGGTAATGACATTTGGAAGCTTGATTAGCATTCTTCATCCTAGCTAGGCTTGCTTATGACATAGGAGTGACTCCTGATGAACTCAGAATTGTTTGAACATTCTAAGAAATAGGAGTACATGAAATTTCACACAGAATTCTGACATATTAGAAACTCAGCAAATGTTAGTTTCCTCTCCCACAGGCATGGTGGCATTCCTTTTATGGATGGGGTTGTAGAAAGAGATATGAGCATGTCAAATTTTGGTGAGCATTTTAAAGGAAGGCATTTTAAGGCACGAGTTTCAAGGTCTCCCTTAGCTCAGCCTTAATTATTCAAAGGACTGAGCAGGAGTAACTTGAAGTAAATGCATCATTTTAAAAAATGACCTGCTTAATCTACGAAGGCTCTTTCACTTGCTCCAGGCCTGTAATTAAGACTTGTCTGTATAAGCACTGGTGCTTTAATTGAGTTATAAGAGGAGGATGAAATACAGAGAAGCTAGAGCTTGCTTCAGAGCGAAGCATGCTCACTTTAGAGAACAGCCTACTCCTTCAAAAAGTGCTTACAATGGGGAAACTAACATTCCCTTTAACTACACAAGGAACATCAATGTGCTAATTATTCTAAAATGAACTCCGAATTTGCTGTATGGTTACACTTTATGAAATACTTGAGCTCCATTTCACCAAGAAATAAAACGCGGCCAATTCATTTCTGCTAATTCATGCATAAGTGAAGCAGGGAAAGTGTGAAGCCTCCAGAATGTGCACACTTGGGTTTCTTTTTACTCACTGCCAATGTAGTTGAAGGTTTACAGCAATGAGGAATGGCAAATACACTGGACGTCTCACATTTATGAGCTGCTAAAATGCATAATGAAGATGATTCAGAAAAGTCTCTAATTGTATAAGCACATAACAAAGAATGGCTTGTAAAATATCGTGATTACTTTTAATATAAATCCACCAGAGACAAAGGATATTGCAAATACAGTATGAATTTTATGTAGAATGAAGATTGGGTCTAATTTTCATTTAAGAGTAGTGTCCCAACAGTTTAGGGATTTTCTTTAATTGTTCTGGAGCAACACTCAGAAATAATTATTATGGTAGCATTCTGATGAATCGAGTGAAGGACTTTGTTACCTAGGATTCTTAGGTTAAGCATTAAGTCATTCCACATTAAAAATTAATTCTCCCTTGAAAATCTTGTCCAAATATTTTAGATAAGTCCCTGAACATCTACCCTCACCTCTCAACAATGTAGGGATGAATAGATGACTCGTCAATTAAAGAGGCTTTGTTACAAAGCTTGCTGGTCTCCATTAAACTTCCTTGTTCCTATCTAAAGCCAGATGCACAAAATGGCTCATGCATCTGGGGTTTGTTTGCAGCACCAAGAGGCCCTTGATCACGCATACTTACTCTTTCTCTCTCTAATAAATAAACAAATGAGTAATTATTTTAAAACAAATAAAATAAATGCAATACAGCCATAATGACTGGATCCTTTCTTGTCTGCCTGAGCATTTGTGTGCTATAAAGGAAGCCATAACCATAGACATGGCTATTGTCTAATGCTCAGGTCATCTAGGCCAAGCATCTTTGCCAGTTGCCTTTTCTCTTACATCTTTCCTTAATGCCATTCCTTCCCATCCTTAAAAGAGTTATCCAATAATGAACTTCAGGTAATCTTGGGTATCTAAGAAGTACTCAGGAATGGATCTGAATCAATTTTATGAGCTATTTAGTGACTGGATAGATTTCATAAGGAATTTACAAAGGAAAATTCTAGTCTTCTGCAAACCTGTCATGACAGCTTTAAATACTATCAATCTTAAAAAGGTAAGGTGAGGCACATCCAATATGAGAACAAGTTTCTTTGAAAATGAGGATGGGCACATGAGGGCACAATGCAAATATAAGTTGCCCCATATAAATAATCATAAGTGGCATCTGAGATGTATGGTTTTTACAGATTAGAAAATGAAGAACAAGAAAAGGGTAAGAGTCAAAACCAGACACATAAACCAGTGAAATAGAACAGATGACCCAGAAATAAATCCATGCAACTATGGTCATCTAAGTTCTGACAAAGCATCAAAAAACACACTGGACAGAAGACACGATTCAAAAATGTTGCTGGCAAAACTGGAGCTCTACCTGCAGAAGAATGAAATCAGAGCCACATCTTTCGCCCTAACAAAGCTCAATTCAAAAATGGATCAAATACCTTTATGTAAAGTGACAAACACCGAAAATAGTAGAGGGAAACATGAGAATTCACTCACTGGAAGTTGTAGACTTAGGTAAGAACTTTCTGAAGAGGACTACCATAGCATAGGAAATGGAATGGCATGAAATTCCAAAGGTTCTACAGGACAAAGGAAGCTGTCAGAAGAGCCAACCAGATTCCTGCAGAATGGAGATCTTTGTTAGCTATTCCTCCAACAGGGGGTTGATATCCAGAATGTATAACGAACTGCAAAATTTAAGCACCAGAAAAAAAAAAAACTATCAGTCAATAAATGGGCTAATGAAATGGGCAGTTCTTAAGAACAGAAACACAAATGGCCAACAAATATTTTTTAAAATGTTCATTATCATTAGCCATCCGAGAGATGGATATTAAAAATTCTTTGACATCCCCTCTCACTCGGTCAGAATGGCTATCATCAAGAAAAGACAAAAAATACTGGTAATGATATTGGGCATGAGGAAGAGTTATTTACTGATGGTGGGAAATCAGTATTGATTTTTCCAAAAAAGTTAAAATTGAGCAAGCTTATGACTCAGCTACACCACTCCTGAGAATATGCCCAAAGGATATATTCGACCCTAGAGACACTTGCACATCATTAATGCTCCTCTACTCACAATAGCTAGAAAATGGAATCACCATGGCTGTTCATCAGCTGAAAATTGATGATGAAAACACAGTATGTATATATGTATATATATAAATATATATGTATATTTATATATAATTGAATTTTATTCTGCTGGGAGGAAAAATAAAATTTGTGGATAAGTGGATGGATCTGGGAAAGATCATTTTGTTAGGTAACCTAGGCACAGAAAGACAAAAATTACATCTTCTCTCTTGTATGCTGATTCTAACTTTGAATCTGTCTATATAAATAAGGGGAAATGATAAAGAGTATAGGCTATGTATCTAGATAGGGGACCATGAGAGGAAAAGAGGTATGGAGAAATGAGAAAAAACAAAATGTCACAGGTGACATGAAAGAGAAAGAGACTTAGGGAAAGTTCAAGAGGGGAAATGAGAGAATGGTATATAAAAATCACCATAACGAAACCTAATTATCTACATGTGTACATGGTAAAAAATTAAATAAGAAGAAAAAACAATGAGGGCAACACAAGTAGTTGTCAAAAATGTATTGGTTTACAAAAATACCAATAGAATATTGGATACCCATTGGTCACCTACATGCTACATTCCATAGAAGAATTGCAGTCAGGTTTCAGGCACTTCCAAGCATCTGTTGATGAGTTAACAGAATTGCTACATTAAAAGCCATTGGAATCAAGGAGAACCTGGCTGGTATCCCCTAAAATACACCACAGACCTATTCTTTATTGTCAATCTATGTTCTTTCTACCATTTAATCTTATAGAAGACACAGAGGTCTAAATCATGTAATCATGTCACAGTAAAATGAAATGAGAGGATTGAGTTCCAAGCTGGATCTAAAGACTTCACCAGAGTTGATTCCGGTGTTCAATCTTTTGTAGCTCTGGGTACTTGAGTAGGTAAGTTACCTGGATTGTAAAACAATACCATATTTACACTGGATTCCATGGATATTCATCAAGTGTTTAGAGACCTGATGTATCAATGGAATAGTCTTAAGTCTGCTTGTCTATGTTATCTTTTGGTAAATACATTTAGTGAGTTAAGATTATGATCAGTTGTGTTCTCATTCATTCTTTTCCTCCACAGCAGAAATGTTGGGCATTTGGATTTGATAATCATTGGACTTCAGAGTTTAGAAGTTCACATTGGTTTTGAGAATCAGTCCAACCACAAGACCACAGAAATGACTAAATTAAAATTGATGGTTCTCAAAGAACCTAGAGAGTTCAAAGGAAATTTCTATAACCTCAAGCTGAATGCTTTAGAAAGCAGCACGACCCAGGAACAAGACACACATGGATTCTACCTCTGGTCATCTAGAAATCAACAGTGTGACTGGAATAGGTACTATTTCTCAGCTTCAACTGCATTCTCTGCAGAGCAGGAACACAAACCTGAATTTAGAAGGAAAGGACTGTGCAACTGGAGCACAGATTCTTGTCTCTAAACTCTGGATTTTTGCAGTTATAGTTTTTCTAGACTCTTAGTTGAATTTATAGAGTTGTCATTGCTTGTGATTTTAGTCATCAGAACCTCACAATAAACTAAGTACAGCCCATGTGGATAAATCATGTATAACAGAAATATTTGAACCTGGCATCATCCATGGTATTTGTCAAGAGATGAACCTCCACTGTGTGCCCCCTGAGACAGCTAATAAGCCCATGGGGAGAACACTGAGCAGGTTTGATTCCTTGATCCCCTGAAGTTAAAGCTGAAATTAATTATGACTATAGAAAAACTGAGACTGAAAACCAGCAGCCCAGTGTGTGGGACCTATTTTGTCACTCTGCTCCTGAAGACTGACTACCACAACAGATTGCGTAAAATGGCACTTAGACTAAGCTACAATTTTCCAGTAACTGAAACATGTTGTTATTTGAATACTTTTATTAAAATTAATGTACTCTTAATTTACAACCAATTAATGAAATTAGTTTAGCACTTATACACATATAAATCTCCCGTATTATTTTTTCCTCCTTACCTTCATTACATTATTCACACACACACATATGCATGTATATGTGTGTGTGTGTGGGGGTATGATGTGTGTGTGGAGGGCACACATGCCATAGCTTGCATGCGGAGATCAGAGAACAACCTTGGGGTGTTTCTCCACTCTCCACCTTCTTTTGAGAGAGTTTCTCTAAACTTTTTTGCTGTTGCTGCCCTGCCTGTGAGTTTCTGGAGTTTCTCCCAGCCACACCTCCATTGCCATTGGTGTTTTGGAAGTACAGGCCTGTGCGTTGCTTTTCATTGGCTTTACCTCGCGTCCCCTTCTTTCTACCATTTTATACCTCTCTCTACCTCTCTTTCTATCTTAAGTTTGAGGCATGGTCTCACTTACTTTGAGGTAGGCCACAAATTCACGGTGATCCTCCTACCTCAGCCTTCTGAGTGTTAAGATTACAGGTGTGAGCCACCATACCCAGGTAGTCTCTCATTTATCCTCTCTACTGCCTTCTCTGAGAACACGGCAAGAGAGATCTCACCAGATGTCAGATGTTTATACCTTGATCTTGTACTTCCTAGACTTTAGACCTGTGAAACAATAAATTTCTGCTGTTTTTAAATTACCTAGTAGGTGGCATTTTGTTAAAGCAACTCAAATTAGACTAAGACAGATGCACTATGAATTATTTAAACATGATTTTATTGATACACATCCAGATTCATTATCATCTGTTATTTTGGCTAAGTCTATTTTATCCGGCAGCAATATTTCTGTGGATATATTTTAATGCATTTATATAAATTCTGTGAGAAACACTGATGGGATCAAAGAGTTAGCCCAGATTTCCTTTGAGCCATATATTCCCACTAACAAATATATAAAGTTACTCACACCATTTCCCTATTGCAAACCTTGGGGTGACTGTAAGTATGGGTAAGCATTTATACACACGCATGTAACAACTCCTTCTGACCTGCAAGAACATACTGACTCATTCCTAGCTTTCCTTTCGGTATTCATTTCTGCAAATGAACCTTAGCTTAAATGATTATGTGTATTGTAGATCTTTGAGGGTTCTTTTGTTTAACTAATTTGGGGAGCCTTTATGTCTATGTAAATCACTACTCATATTGTGGGAATAAGAGCTAATTTATTCTGAACAAAATCTGAGTGGCCATGGCTCAGGCACATGGATTAATGTTACTTTGAATGACATGTTCCAGTGTGAAAACTTTTACCTGAAATTTTATAGTCATATCACAAAAGAAATTTATAAATCAAAGCATTTGTTCAACTATATTGGTGAGAACATTAAGTAAGTGAGTTATAGCAAAGTGGAGGAAACTCTGCCATTGATTTTCGATATTTTCTCATAATATTCTTAGTTTTGGGTTTGGTGGAGGCTAGTAGTTTGTTAAGACCAAAGATCCAGAAGTTTTACATATATTTTGAAAGGCTGTTGGGCCAGATCAGAGATGGGCAATGAATGACCACTAAATGGACTAATGGTGATCCAAGATAACCTGATTCTCCATTTAAAATATTCCAACAAAGTTCTAACTGGCAAGTGTGCTGTAGAATCTTTAGCATAGGTGGGTTTTATTTTGTTTGTTTTGCTTTTGTTCTAGAAACTTTATTTCAGATCTCTGTTGGCAAAGTATTAAATTTTGTGTATGCAGAAACCCACTGTTATTTTATACCCCATGGCAATAGATGGTTAATTCCTAGAATCTGATAAAGTATAGCTGAGTAGGAATAGAAGTCACCTTCTCATTGCTGGCACAAAATCCTGGCCAGAAGCAGTGTATGGGAGAAAGGGCTTATTTCAGTTTACACTCTTGAGGTTAAGTTTCATCATGGCAAAGCAGAAGCTAGGAATCACGTCACAGCAGCTGGGTAGTAGCAGAAGAAGTAAATGATTCCTGAACATCCAGTAGCATAATAAAGCTTAAAGTCCAAGCCCAGTGACAGATGTCTTTACCTCCCAAGGCTCTACCACCTGGGAATTGAATGTTCGGCTGAATCACAAACACATGAGCCTATGGGGACATTTCATGTTCAAACCACCACAGTAAACAACAGAGTAGTCTTTAGAAAAGAGAAGTAGCTTATAAATTCATTAAGGGATAAAAATAGCTCTGGATCATATTAATATATTAGCCTTCATATTCTTGGTCTGAATTTTCCCTTTTTACCCCACTCTCTATATCTGACATCACATTTACATAGGGCATATAATAGGAGTGTTATACTTGGGGCTAAAATAATCAAGAACAGACTATGATGTGGAGAAGTTAGGGCAGCAGATAAGGGAAGAGGCACTGTAGTAGTCAAAAAACTTCCTTCATATGCCATCATATCCTAACTAGATTATGTGCTTCCTTTGCATGAAATAGTGATGTCTAGAAAATTTTTAAAAAGCTTTTTTATTATTTTAAAGGTAGTTTTCTTTTCTTTTTCCCAGTTTAACTTTATAGCCACAATTTCATGTGGATTGGCTTGTATAAATTTAAGAAAAGATTGGTTTATAAGGTCTAAAATATTGTTTCTTTTGGAAGGTATAACATAGGGCTTTGTTAATTTAAAACTATTTTTGATACAAGCTCTACAGAACAATAATGATTTTAAAAATTATTATCCATACTTAGATACACTTAATAAGGGATTAACATGTTGATGTCTCCCATTCCCCTATTTCAGTCTTCCCTGTCACTGGTCAGTTGGATTTCTTCCTCCGTGGGCAGTCTGGATCAGTCCATGGGGTAAGGGGTTGTGAATAGCCTAGGAGTCAACCCAGTAAGACCCCACCTTTGCATGTTGTTACTGAGGTGGGCATTGTCTCTGGATATTCTCCCCAACCAAAAATGTGAACTGTTTTAAATATGAAAAGTTCATTCAAGTATAAGGTTTGGGTTAGCAAATAGTCATAACAAATACAGTTTTTTTTCTTTTTAAACTTTATTATTGATAATTTGATAATTTGAGTCAGTGTATGAGTAAATCTTATAGTGGTACCCCCATTTACCTTCTCCCTGTCCCCAGGACACAATTTCATTACCAGCATTTATAGTTTTACTAAAACCAAGGTCATTTTTTTTTACACAATGTTAAAATGTACCAAAGAAAAATTACAAATATCTCAGACATCTTTAAAAATATCTAAATATAAATGAATTTAAATTAACTATTGGTTAAATATTTAATAAACCTGGTATTTAGAAACTCTCTTTGCTAAAAGTATTGACTTCTGATTTGGGGCCACAAGGTAATAAAAATTAGGATGAAAGACTTTCATTTTATCCCCCACCATGTGCTAATTTCCTTTACTTTGGGCAAGATTCTTGCCTGAATATGAATAGGGATTTTAATTACTAAAAAATATCTAAGTCATCTAATTTATCCCTTTAAAAGTGGCAAGCACACAAATATATTATTATCCTAAACCTATAGTCACCTTGGATTCTAGGAACAGCTAAGTTTCTTTCTAGGATAGACAATGATCCCATATGAGGTCAGGTATCCATGGTGGGGAGGCTATAAGCAGGGGTAGAAGTAATGACCATGACCTTCTAAGAACCTGGGTTCTTTAGCTGTTGGAGCCTCTTAGATCGTAAAGAATCAGAACTGACAGAATTTCACAGACAGGAGAACACACCTTAATTAGGATTGGTCAATTATGTATAACTCATCCCTTGCCCCAGTTTCTTTTCTATGTAAATTTAAAGTTCATGTCAGTTCCATGCAGATTACTGGATTGAGATTGTTGGATTCCTTTATCTGTACCTACAACACAGCCACTTTGATCAAGTTTATTCTCTTTCCCCTTGGCATCACTCTAAATTTAGTTGGTATGTTGGAATATGTAGCTACTTCTAGCCTTTGGGGATTTTTTTTTTGAAGTAGGGTCTTGCTCTAGCCCAGGCTGACCTAGAATTCACTATGTAGTCTCAGGCTGGCCTCAAACTCACAGGCATCCTCCTACCTCAGCCCCCAAATGTTGGGATTAAAGGTGTGTGCCACCATGCCCATCTGGGATTTTTTTTTAATTTTAAAAAAGTTGTATCTCAAAATTCCAGATACACTATAAATAAAAAGGATTGGGCTAATTTAATAATTTCAATTTATGTGAGTATTTGCTTACCTTAAAGACCAATTCTAATCCAACACTTTAAGTGGTCATATTGATGAAGGTACAGGAAGAGGCTCAGAGACCAAGGAAGCACAAGTCATGAAGGCTGATGACACGTAGAGCCCTGCTTTCACTTCCAGTGTTTTTGGCACATGTGAAAGCAGTAGACATGTACCTCTGTGATATTTGTGTGTCCATGCTGCCTCTGCTCTTTCAGATAAGAGTAGAGCTAAACACATAAAAGGGGAAAATGCCTTTTTTGCAGCATTTTGAGAAAAAACCCACAAAAACAAACAAGGGCTGAAAATTATGTGAAAAGCGTGTCTTTCATCAGTCTTGCAAACCCAAGCATTCCCACCTTTTAAATGAATGAGGAGAACATTTTCCTGACAGTCTCACTTCCTGGTTGGTTGGTGGTTGGTTCCACTCATACTGTGACCATTTGATTTCTAAAAATCTTTCTGGGAATGCGCTGCCACCTGGGAATCAGTGGGCTATCACACTTGTGAGGTTCTTTGGAGAGCTTTGCTTTGGTTGAAGAACAGTGATGGGGGGGGAAAGATACAGTCTAAATTGACGTCTGCAGGCAATTTAGGCAGAAAAGGAATGCTTGAGATGTAGATTGAATTCTCTAAGAAGATTGGACTCTTTGGCTGTGAAGTTTAGAATTTATCGAATGGGCCAAAGGGCTGGGCATAAAAAAGAAAATGATGACTAGGCTGAGTGCAATCAGATGCAAACAAAGAATGAATTGGAATAGGAAGAGGAGATGCTAAAGATGATTATTCTAGAAATACTATTGCAAAAACATTCTAGAAATGACCACAGGATCTCCTTTGAAATGACCTTGCTTTACCCAAGAGTTGTTCTGACCACTCCATTGTGCAACCCTGGCCTGTTCTTTCTCCTGAGTTTTTCTCAGCAATGTCTCAGACTTCAGAAACACAGAGGCCTGTAGGCTCGCATGTTATGAGGGGAACTCAGGCTGCCTCCTAAATGTCAGCAAGTCTCCCCAAGTGGAACAGAATCACTGCCCTTAAGCAATGATGATTCCTGTGATTTCCAAGAAGCATCTCAACCCTGCAGAGAGAAAATGGAAAAAACCCCAACCAGACAAAAGTTTGGTCACAATGACTTGATTTGTGTATTCCTTAGTTAAAGGTGTGCACCACCATGCCCAGCTCTCTTGTCCTTCACTGTTCAATCCTGAAGCTCTTGTCAATACTTTGAAAATGGGGTAGGATGTAGCCTTTCTGTTTCTGGGGCTACATTGATGCAATCCTTCCCTCACCACCACTCATCACTGCAACAGACTCTCAAGGAAATGCTTGGCTAAATTCTCTCTGTTGCCTCTACACCTCCAAGATTCATGTATAGGATTCTGATGACAAGAATGGGAAGTCTAAACTCATGTTTGAACTAATAGTGCTGAGAAGAAATGATGGTGGAGCACTGGCAGGTCTCAATCACACCTCTAGAGGCTCAAGGTCTATTGCAAAAGAGGTGACGGAAAGATTGTAAGAGCCAAAGCAATGTTAGGACTGCTTATCATGCAAGCTTCCAGACATAAAAATAGCCTTGATATTCATGATTTTGCAGTGCCTGATACTAGCTATACAAGACCTTCATACTAGGAGGAAAAGATCATGATCCCAAAACAAAATAGTCTAATTGAGAGGGGGAGCAGATCTGATGGAGGGTAGAGAGGGAATTAAAATAGTTGATTGTCTATAATTATGAAAGCTACCAATAATTTTTTAAAGGGAAATAGATGATTAAGAGAATATATAAATTCACCAATCATTGAACTCCTTATTTACGTTGGATGCTTTGATAAGTCATAAAGATGCATTGGACACCTTTTGTCTTCTGGCTTCATCTGCAACTTTTATGTAAGGTTTATTCAGGCATGCCATACTCGAGAAAGCCTTCGTAATATCAGGCATTTTGAGATTGGTGCCCAGGGCCAGGTTCTGACGTTTGTGTAGTTTACTATGGTCAAATGTTCTTCACACTGTTATAATGATATCTTTAAACACATGTCATTGCTGTAAACCATGAGGCCCCTAAAGGAAGGGGTTATGATTTATTCATCTTGGTTCCTCAGAGAGGGGACTCAGCAATACCACAAGAATGATGTCTTCAAGTTTGGGACAAAGCATAATGTTGCCAGAAAATGCTATTAACGATTTTGGCTAAAATAAAATGTCATCTCTTGTCCAAGGGCCAAACAAACATTGAAAAATTGTTTGGGAAGATGTTGAGTTCATTTAATAGCCTATTACACGTGAGTTGCTATTTGGTGTATGGTAGAGATATGAAGTCAAAGGCATGGTGAAGACACCCTGCATGGATATGGAGAAAGAAGGTTAAATATGGGTCTAGACATAAATTAGGAAATAAAGGAGCAACACTGAAAATTGAATACATTTAAGAAGTGTAGTGTGATGCTTACATATGATTATTAATGTGATGCATTAAGTAACAACCTGTGGGATTAATGATTTCAGAGGTGATTAACTGAAGGAGAAAGTCCCTGCAAATGGGTGATACTATCCATGGGCCACAATGAATAAAAAGGAGAAAATGAGCTTTTCACAACACTCATCTCTGTCTGCTCCCTAAATATTGACACAATGTTTCCATCCATCTCATGGTCAGGTGACTGTGTTTTCCTCTGAACCATAAACCAAAGCAAAGTCTTCCTCTCTTAAATTGCTCCCAGTCAGGTAATTGGTCACAGTGAGGAGAAAATTCCATGTATGTAGAAGTTGAATATAAGAAAAATTGGACTGTACAGTTTGGAGACAGTATAATCTGAGGGCTATAGAGACAAATATTTTCTTCTTTCATCAATATTTTTATTATATCTCTATTTATCTATGTATCTAAGTATCTAAGTATCTATGTATCTATCTATGTATCTATCTATGTATCTATGTATCTATCTATCATCTATCTATCTATCTATCTATCTATCTATCTATCTATCTATCTATCTATCATCTATCTATCTATCTATCTATCTATCTATCTATCTATCTATCTATCTATCATCTATATATATATATAGAGAGAGAGAGAGAAGGAGAGAGCTACAGAGGAAGTATATGGGCACACCAAGGCCTCTTGCCTATGACCTCCAAACACGTATGCCACTTTATTCATCTGGCTTCACATGGATATTGCAGAATTAAGCCCAGGCCAGCAGGCTTTGCAAGAGAGCTACTTTAACCACCGAGACATCTCTCTAGACCTCTTCCTCCTCCTCCTCCTCTTCCTCCTCCTTCTTCCCATCTCCATCTCCTTTTTCTTTTCCTTCTCCTTCCTCTTTCTCTTCTTGTTCCTCCTCTCTCTTCCTCCTCTTCTTATTCCTCTCCTTCCCCTCCCCTTCCTTCTCCTCCTCCTTTTTTTCTTCCCCTTCTTTTCCTTCTTCCTCCTCTTCTTTTTCTTCCTCATCCTTTCCCTCATCTTCTCCCTCTTCTTCATTCACTTGCCTCCCCTTCCTTCTCCCCTTCTGCTCCTTCTCCTCTTCCTCTTTTCTTTTTAAGTTGAGAAATTTCAGATGTGGACATGCAGTAATTCTATGGTATTCTCATTCCATTATCCTCTTTTGTAACCTTTCCCACACTGCCAAGTCACTGAAGAACCTCTTCTTGCTAGGTTGCCCTCCCTGTGTTTTGTTTTTGTTTCTTTTGTCTCCCTCCAGCCTCCATATCAAACTGTTAATGGGCTCAGAACAGTGAAGGTCCTACAGGGGTATTGGTAACCACTGTGGGATCATGAGTGGTTCATGTAAGGAGGATAGTGCCCCAAAGTACTCCTTCCCAACCTGTGGCTTTTATATTCATTATATCTTTGATGCCAATTTTTATGTGGTATTGATTTTCCAACATAGGATTTGCCTATTGCTTACAAATGATACAAGTCAGGCCAGGGCATCAACTCTAACTACTGTTAGAGCTCAAGTTGAAGATTTTTTTTTCTGTTCTGATGAGAGATGCCATTCATTTATTCATTCCTTAACACAACATTGTCAAATGTTTTAGAGATTATCAGAGTTTGAGAAACTGAGTTGATACACAGGTGTAAGTATAGGTTTGTTGAATGGTATAAAAATAAAAGCTAGTGGCAGGGGAGATAGTAAAGTGTCTGCATCACAAGTATGAGGACCTGTGTTCAATTCCTTGAGGTCATTTAAAAATGCTGGGCATAGTGATGTGTACTGTGAATCCCATCATGGGAAGTTGGAGATGACTTTCTGGCTGTGGTTGGTTGAATGTGATAGTGTAAATGTATGGTCCCATGGGCTCAGGTGTTTTATAAACATATAAGCTGTAATTTGGGTCTCCAGCTGCCCAGCTGGAGGAGGTGTTGGTGAGGGTGGATCTTGAGGTCCAAAGGTATAGAGAGAGCAGTTTGAGCTCTTGGCTGTTTATATTTGTGGTGCTGGCTGTTGTTGGTTTCTCTCTGCTTGGATCTATGAAAGGGAGTCAGGTTCTTCCACCATTGATGATATTTCCTGGACTCTGTAAATGTGAAATAAACTCCTTCCTCCAATGAACTATGTCTGGTTGAATGTTCATCCCAGCACCAAGGAGCTGACTACAACACTGGACAATCATTCTAACTCAATTGGTGACCTCCAATGATGGATACTGTCTCAAAAAAGGTGGACATTGTTCCTGTGAAGTAATACTCAAGGTTGTTCCCTGGTCTCCACATGAATGAGCATATGTGTACATTTGCAACTACTCACACACATACATATATGCACACCACACATATGAACAGGCACACACACATATACACAGGCAAAAATGTAAGAGATGCTCTATAACTTTAATTCTAAAACATATTTATCAACATGTAGAGTAACAGAGACAACTTGACAAAATACCATTGGAAAGGCATCAGCTGATCTTAACTTGAAGATAAATATCCAAGCAGAGAGACTGGGAGAGGAATCTGGACATTGGAGAATGCAGAGCTAGACATTTATATCAGCAATTAATAGTCCTATCTGTGGAAGAGATAGGAACTCTGGTTGACAGAAGCAAAGGTAAGAGATGCTCCCACTTTGTACTGAATGAGGGGCAGGTGCCATCCAAATCTGTTGAATGGAGTAAATATATGGCAATTTCCTATTGAGGAGTACACATATATTCATGAAAACATCCTTAAGCAATTGACTCCTCTCCAGGAGTTCATCAGCTCTGTTTCACACTGAGCATGCATTTTATTCCCAAACACCATAATAAAAAAATAACCATTAAATCTGGAAGATCCCCAGACCAGGGCCCATGGACTTACCTCTTTGAAGGTTATTACTTGAGTATTGGTTTCTCTATATACTAAAAGCAATACCAATTTCAATGTTATCTCAAATTTCTTCCAGCACTGAGTAACAGTTTCTGTTTACTAAGTATATAGAGGAGTGTTTCACTCGGTCAAATCTGAACATAGGATACTTTTTCCATGAATGCTTTAAATTACTAAATCATGCATGAATGGTTTAAAATCTGAACTAAACCATGAGTATAATAAACAGATGATCCAACCACATCTACTTTCTATAAACCGAGTAATAAAACAGCAACAAACTCCCTTTGGCAGAAATAGGTGGGAGTTTCTCTCCTTGGGAAAATTAAATCATCCCAAGTCATCAGACTTTAATTTCCATCTTAAAGTGAGAAAACAGAGTAGCAATCATCTAAAAACGTAATTACAGGCTACAATAAATTGGCTGTGTGTGTGTGTGTGTGTGTGTGTGTGTCTGTGTGTGTGTGTGTGTTTATTTTAAATTACCCTTTTCAGGATAAATAGCTTTGGGAAATTATTTCTGCAGAATGAGTTTTTCTACTATTGAAGTTTTCCCTTAAATGTATTCAAATTTAGGTAAAAAAGGTAAATGAAAGTGGTTTTCCCAATGCAAAAGTAATAGGCAATCAGAAGGGAAGATAGATCTCAGCCATTACATTCATACAGTGCGTTTGATTGGCAAAAGTAACATTCCTAGTTATGCTACTGTTGCTATTGAACTAATAAGCCAGTTCTTTTTGACTCTTTGAAAGAAGATGATACAGAAATTTGGGGGTTCTTTGCCAATGTACAAAAAATTTAGGGGTTTCCCCTGATTCTTATCGTATGAATTCAACACATGAAATCCACAGAAAAGAGAATAAAGTTCAGAAAGATTTTATTATGGCTTACAGCTTTAGGAGGGAGAGCATTTAAGAGAAAGGGAGCTTATAAGAAAAGGAGAACTTAAGGGATGGAAGGAAGGATAGGATAAGGAAGAAAGGTAGGGCTGTTGCCCAGAGAGACTAAAGATCCCACCACAAGACTCAGGTTGGGGTGTTTTATGTGAGCCCCATGGATCTGCAGTTCATTTAGCCAGTCAGTCCTGACATCAGGTGTCTGAAGTCAGGATTTCTAGAAAAGGACTATCTGCCCCTAGAAATCTTTACTCTCTAGAAAAGACCTCAGTCAGAAGTGGAAAGACTCCCTAACAGGGCAGATAAGGAAAGGCCAGATCCTCCTAACATTTCTGACCAGTAGTCAAGTGTAATGACTTAGATTTCCCCCATACAGGCCTGAAGACAATTCCTGCATTTAGAAACAGAGAAAGAAATGTATTTTCTCTGGTGTGCTGTCATCCCTAAACTGCCTCAAAAACTATTGGTAGCTGGGAAGATGGCACAGTTAATAAAATGCTTGCCACAAAAATGTGAGGACCTGAGTTTGGATCCCTGTGGTAGTTTGATCAATGTCCCCCAATAGATTCAAAAGTGTTATAAAGATTTGTCTCCAGCCTCCTGGCTGGTGGAGGTGTCACCTTGGCTTGGCCTCCTAGGGTATTTCTAAGGTGGATGTAAAATTCCAGTGATACATATGTAAAGAGCAGTTTGAGATGAAGTCTGGCAGTTCTGCTGTTTGGCTAGTTGAAGTTGGAGTGTGCTGGCTGGAGGTGGTGGATAGCTTCCCCTCTCTGCTTGGATCTGTGAAAGGGGGCCAGCCTTTGCCTTCATTATTAAACTTCCCCTGGATCTGTTACTTTAATAAATACTTTCAGAGGCATGGCACCCATAAGTAACAAAACACTTGGGCCAGGAAGACTGGGCTGAGTATTAGGATATACAGGATCCCTTGCCACAAGGACTAATACAGACAGTCCACGGAGTAGGATATCCAACTGATCAGGGATGGGGAGGGAGGGAATTGGGGAAGTCGGGATAACAACACATTGTTTGCCCACTAAATAATGTAACTCATTATGGACAATAAATATATATTTATAAATAAATAAATAAATAAATAAATAAATAAATAAATAAATAAATACTTTCCTCCCAAAACTGTGCCTGTTTTGGGGATTCATCCCAGCTGCACGTAGCTGACTATGACAATCCCCAACCTTCATGTAAAAGTCAGGTGTGCGTGTCATCAGGAATGGGAAGGTCAAGACCGGAGGATCCCTGAGGATTGCTGGTTAGCATATCTACCCAAATCAGGAGACACAGTTTCAAAAAAATAAGGTGAAAAACATTTGAGAAAGACACCCAATGTTACCCTGGACCATAAAAAATTCAAAGAAAGAAAAAGAAACTGATTTTTTTTTGAAAGTTTAGCCTTGCCCGCTTATTCTACTCTTTCTGTTCAGAAGCGGCATTAAGTCCTCACTAACTGATGCCAACTGACTGGGAAGTGAATTGATGGATGTCTTCTCTCTGGTGGGATGCAGGCAAGGTTCACTTAGCATCTTCTGCTTGGAATCCTGACAGCCTGCCACGAGTGCCATCTCCCTGTAAGTGGCAGGCTGCCAAACCAGTTTAGCTTCTGTTTAGTTGTCTTTCCCACACAATGTGGCCTAAACAAATGCAATGGAATCACAGAATGGCCTCATGTGCTTGCAACTCCCATCTTGAGAAAAAAACATGGCTCAGAATGTTCACATAAAGGATGTGACAGATTATTGAACTGAACCTGTTTCTTTTCACTTCACTACAACAGTGGGCAGCATTCCATCTCAGAAATTCAGGGGATTTCTATAAGATGTTGCCTAGAGATTTGTATTTTTCAACAGAGAAAAGAAGAATATTCTTTGAAATATTGTTGTTATAGAGAGGATGGCATTGGCATTTTTCTAGTCATTGTGAGCTATCGGAATGATGATGTCAGCTATTTGCATGCTAGGGGAGATGTGCCAACAGATGGGTGCAAAGTTATTTAAAGTAAGAGTAGAAGTGTTGGGGAAATGGCTCAGTGGGTGAAGTGCTAGCCAAGCAAGCAGGAAGACTCGAGTGAGGATCCCCACACACAAGTTAAATCTAGAACAGTGTATGGCTGTGGAGTTGAGAACAGGGAATCCCTGGAGCTTGTTGGCTCGCTATTATAGATGAATTGCAGAGCTCCATGTTCAGAGACCCTGTCTCAAAAAATAAGGTGGCATGTGACTGATTCTTGAGTTTGACCTCTGGTCTTCACTTGGATACTACCGCACTTACATTGCACCCTCATACACAGATGCCCTATATAATACACACATGCATGTGTGTATTATGTAAGTTTCCAGAAATCCAAATAAGAAAGGTTTATTTATCTGCCCATTAATTCATCCATTCATTCACTGTACAAATATTGAATGCCGAACACAACAGAGAAATCAACACAATAAGTCCTGTTTCGGAAATAATAATGATTTCAGTTTTATTTTGTAAGTGATACATCTGAGGTTGGAACAAGTTTCATAGGATTCTCAAGCCAATATAGTTCCTCAGTGGCAGGATTATGATTTGAACCAGACATACACTCAAAGCCATGGGCACTACCCTTACCCAATATGTATGAGCCAGCATGTTCTCAGTCATATGTGGTCCTTGGTGACCTCCACTAATATTATCATCTTTTCAAGATCATGCAGAATCATGAAAAAGTAGTTTTGTATTTTTTTCTCTGGAATTGAGTTCAATGTACTCTTGCTGGTGTCTTGATTATGCCACTTTTCTGGCGATTATAATTTGTGTGTACTTATTGGACATATCTTCCATCTTCTGCTTGAAAGACTTTACCAGTTTCAAAGAGCAATCGATTGTAAGTGTGTATTCTAGACAAGGTAAGCTGTGTGACCGGATCCAAATGCTTCGAGGGCTGGGGAACGTGTTCATTCTCATTCTGGATCTTGTACTTGTCTGTGTTCTTCATTGTCAATTGCAGACAACCTTCTTTTCTTGGGAAGTTTATCCCTTCCATTTGTTAATATAAAGCATGTGACAAGTCTTTTCTTTTTGTCACAGTGTAAAACCTTATTAGCCATTTTTGGATTCCAAGATGTCCAGAAAATAACAAAGAAGAACTAACTCTAAGTCTCTAATCCACTCTCCAGAAATCATTCCATGAGTGTTGCTGTTACCTTCTCATTGATGGAACAAAACACCCAACTAGATGCATCATGTGGAAGAAAAGGGTTTATTTCAGGCTTGCTGTTCCAAGGGGAAGCTTCATCATGGCAGAAGAAGCTGGCTCACTTTATCATAACTCCCAAGCAGAGTAACAGCAAGCATGAGCTGACTCTGAACATCTTAGGGTTGGATTCAAGATCCATCCTCAATTCTATATGTCTGAATTAGGTATTCTCATGCAATCTTTAGATTAGCAACCTTATCACCTATGAGAAAGTGATGAGAGCCCAAAATAAATTTTTATAATCCCAGAAAGGGAGCTTTATTGAATACATATTTTGTAAATAAAGTTAAAGGGAATTGTCTACAAAGTAAAAGATTAAATTTATATCCAGGTGTGGTGGCACACGCCTTTAATCCCAGTACTTGGGAGGCAGAGGTAGGAGTATTGCCATGAGTTCAAGGCCACCCTGAGACTACAGAGTGAATTCCAGGTCAGCCTGGTCTAGAGCGAGACCCTACCTTGAAAAAAAAAAAAAAAGAAAGAAAAGTTAAATCTATGCAAAGCATCTGAGCCAAAGCTGAGGGTTTTTCTTGTGGAACCTAGTAAACATTTTTTTACACAAATTGAGAATTGAGGTCCCAAATTATTGAAGATATTTGAGAGGCAGGGAAACCAGAGTCCTCTGTGAATTACATCATGTTTGAGATGGTTATTAGATACCCATTTGAAAATGGCATATGACTGTTATGCCATTGGTATGTTAATGTCATGCTTGCTGGAGAAGTCAAGCTGAAACAGAAATTTGAGAATAACTGATGATGATAATATATTCATATATGCCTTATAAATAGCAGTATTCTGACATGTATGTTAGCATATTATTACTCATGAAGTCCCATTAATATAATATCCTTGGAGATAAATGTCTGTATTCAGAGCACATTTTTTTTTTCTGAAATAGGGTTTCACTCTATCCCTGGCTGACCTGGAATTCACTATGTAGTCTGAGGGTGGCCTTGAACTCATGGCAATCTTCCTACCTCTGCCTTCTGAATGCTGAGTGCTGGGATTAAATGTGTGTAACACCACGCTCAGGTAGGGAGCGCATTTTTAAAATTTAAAATAAATGAACTTTCTCTTTCATTGGTTTGCTTGCCTGTATACTTTGAAGAGTGAATTTGGCACGAAAACTGCAGGATCTCCACTAAAATATAATTTAAGAAACATTGCTATGGATATTTCCAATTAAGCTTTTAAAAAGACCCTTTAGCTGAAATGTGAGTGGGGATCAAGAGCCATAAAGTTAGTTCTGAAGCTGAGGGTGAACTGAGGTTTGACACTGTTTCAGGATCAAGAAATAAGAGGTGGTCTCTCAATGCTGAGACTGAACTTCCCGGGAGCACCTTCGACAAGGTCCTGAATGGAGCAAATACCCATCGCCTCCTTTCCAAATACAGATCTTGAAATAAACAAGGAAGTTTTGTTTCTGAATGACATTACCCACAGTTACAGCCAGGATGTTGGAGGTCAAAATCAATCACATATAGATAACAATTCATACCAGGAGCAACAGCCAGCCAATATGTAAACCCCTAAAGCATCAAGTGTATCAGGATCCACATACATACTATTTTAAGGCTTTACAGCATGATCACTGACTGAATCTATTGGAAAAAAATTTATAAAAACTATTAATATAAAGTAAGTAATGAGCCTAATCTCATTTTTAAATGTTTTTATTAGCATACAAAGAATTAGGTTCATTATGGTATTTTAAAGACTTTTTTGTTTTTTTCCCCCTTTTCCAATTTCTTTCCCCCTATGTGTCCTCCTCCCCAAATTACCTCCTTTCTGTTTTCATATTGCATGCTTCTTTTTGCCATTTTTCCTTCTTCATTACCTCTGATCCCATCATGTGGTCTCTTATTTCAACTTTAAACTCTTAACACAAATTAGACAAAACATCTCATGCATTTATGAATGAGTTATAGCAAACTTTTAGGAACATAAACTCCAGTCACCAAAAATTCTTTCAGATATGAAGAAAATAGGCATTCTTTAATATCATCTGCACAAATAATAGATTTGACAAGAGAAACGTGGCAATTCAAGAAAACACAAGATAGATTTTTTTCATAAACTTATTAGAAAAACTGAAATTGCTAATGACACAAATTCTGCTATGTTTTCAAGCAGTAATTCATGATAAGAAATTTACTTTTATCTCAGGAACTCAAAGATCTATGGACATTAGAAGACTCTCTGGGAAACGATAATATTAGTGTTTTGTGACTTTTCCTGGGGAGACATGAGCAGATAGGATACCAACCACAAACCAAAGAAATTATTCAAGCTAACCTTCAATTCAGGCTCAGGCATTTATGAGCTCCATCCCTGTGGGTAGTTTCCTTAACCACTTACTATAAAGTCTTAATCCTCAAAATGGAGTCTTGATATCTAATGTTCCAAGGTTACCACGAATATGAGAGAATGATCTTTGCAAACCTTCTTCCCATTGGAGCAGCGCCAGATGCTGTGGTGAGTACAAGTCAGCCTGGAGGGTCAGAGCTGCAGGCCTGCAAACATACCAAGGAAACTGCAGCAGAGTAAAGAGAAGCTGTATGCCAATGACAGTGTCCCCCTAAATGACCTTTCATTTGTGTCGGAAGCCATGACCAGGAGTCAGGAGAGTTGACCCCTTCTGTGCCTTTGCTACCTGTAAGTTATGAGATGTCTCGCTGTTTCTCTTTTCCTCTGGCTTCCTCCATGTGCTACTGGGCCATTCTGAACCAGTTGTTTTATGACAAGCAATATTTCCGCTTCAATCATTCAAGTGATGATTGTTGGTGCATTTCAGCTATGACATACACTGTTTATTTGATTGGTTTGCCTCCATCACAACTCTCTCCCTTTTCACAGCTGACCTCCACATTCTCTTCTCCCCACGTCACCCTGGAACCCCAGCACACACTCATGCCTCCATCCAGGTGAATTGCCAGCACAGCATTGGACTGTGTTTTGGACACAGTAGTTGGTAGTGGAAAAGGAGAAATGAAGTTGGAGATTCATTACCTTCATAGGAGGGATTTGTACTTTCTCTTCAGTAGTATCTCGGGGATATGGATGTATGCTCACCACACATGTAATTTGGTAATCCACCAGGGATAAAGGGGGTCTCAGGAATATTGTTGTGTGCTTAATGTGCATTTGATTTGGCAATAAAAACAAAAAAATCATATATGTAGCAATTGTTTTCAGGGTCCTAAAATGATGGTGTTAAATTTCCCTGTCTTTCTTCAGAAGGGTATATTCTTATTCTCTATGCATTAATCACTCATTTATTCATAGAACACTCACTGAGTGCCTGCTATATTCTAGGTGCTGTTTCAGAAGTTGAGAGGGGAGAACAATAAATAAACAATAGAAAAAGAAACAAAAGAAAAATAGGTGTGCTGCCATACACCTCTAATCCCAGCATTCCGGAGGCTCAGGAAGATCAACTTGAGTTCAAGGCTAGCCTCGGCTACTGAGTTCCAGGTCATCCTATTCCAGAGTGAGACCCTACCTCAAAATAAAAACAGAGAAATAACTATATATTTGCATGCATGATTGTTAATCTTGGTTGTTAATTGGATTTAATCTAGGATCACTTAGGAGACAAATCTCTGGTCATGCCTGTGAGGAATTTTGTACGTTAGCTTAATGGAGGTGGGAAGACCCTCCTAATGTGGGAAGCATCATTCCATGGGCTCAGGTCCTGGACCACAAAATATGAGTAAATGAGCTGAGCAGCAGCATCCATCACTGTCTGCTTCCTGACTGTAGATTCAGTACAACCAGATTCCTCAAGCTTCTGCTGCCATGATGGCCTATGGCCTCAAACTGTATGTTAAAATGAATCTCCCTCCTGTTTGGACTTACCAGGTATATTGTCACAGACACAAGAAAAGTGTGATTCAAAGAGTGATTCCCAAAGACACTATGTAATGGCGTCAAAATATAGAAGCACTGAGAATTGATTCAAATATGCATAAGTTCATGGCTTCCTGAAGTGAGTCCCTTCAGACTTCTTTTAGGCTCAGAACTTCTCCACCTGTGCCTCAGGTCTCAGCCTGCTTTTGCTAGCAACCACCAGAGGTTGACATCACCTGTCTTCCTCAATCGCTCTCCACCATATTTGTTGAGGCAAGGTCTCTCATCTGAGTCCAGAGCTTGTTGATTTGGCTATTCAGGCTAGTCAGCTTGTCCCACATTTCTGGAGAAGATGGGGATCTGAACTCAGATCCTCTTGCTTTCATAGCATGCTTACCTAGTGAACCACTTCTCCAACCATCTTGATGTGTTTTGAAGGTAAAGTTGATCAGATTTGCAGATGGCCCAGATGGAGATGGAAAGTAGTAGTCAAGGGAGGCACCAACAGTTTTTGTTTGTTTGTTTGTGAGATAGGGTCACCCTCTAACCCAGGCTGACCTGGAATTCACTGTGTAGTCTGAGGCTGGCCTCATATTGATCCTCCTACCTTGGCCTCCCCAGCACTGGGATTAAAGGCATGTAAACCATGCCCTGCAGAGAGAGAGAGAGAGAGAGAGAGAGAGAGAGAGAGAGAGAGAGAGAGAGAGAGAGAGAGAGAGAGAGAGAGAGAGAATGGGCACTCCAGGGCCTCTAACTACAGCAAATGGACTCCAGAAGTATGAGCCACTTTGTACATCTGGCTTTCCATGGGTACTGGGGTATCAACCTCAGGTCATTAGGCTTTGCAGGCAAGCACCTTAACCACCAAGCCATCTCTTCAGCCCCCAAAGTTTTGTCTTGAGGAAATGGGCATGACTATAATGGAGGTGGAAAGTACTGTCAGCCTTCACACTGCGGAATTCAGTTAAATTAGTGTAAGCCCAGCCTGAGAAACCTTCATCAACACAGTCCCACTCAAAAAGTCAAATACTGTTTAGGTTTTGCTGCCCTACAGAAACCCAACTACTGTACCATAACAGCTACAATTATGCCCACATTGACTTTTGATGTACTTTGAATTTAAAAGTCATGGGAAAAGGATCCTAGAAATAAATAATTCATGGCAACTGTGTTTGAGTTAATTTCAACCAATAGCACATCATTAAAATGGGAATGGAAATAGTTCAATTTTATTTTTTAATTAACTTCTGAAGTAACAGCTGACAATTGTCCTTGGTCAGGTCAAATGCTATGCTTAAATACCTGACTGCTTTTAAACCTTTAGTGGAAGTTCTTGAGAGCGGCTTTCTGAAATGTGTCTGTTCCTTTTATCTCTTGAGCCAGGACAGGGATTTAAGTATAACTTCCAAAACCCACTCAGGCTGCATTGCCTGCAGCATTGTCTACTTCCCCCAATAAGTTCACATAGGCATTTACTCTGCGACCTTCCCCACAGTATCCAAACCCAGAAGCCAGTTCACTTTCTAGCTGTTTTCATTGCCTTTATATCACCCTGCCTTTCAGAGACCAGCATAGCACATCCTCCTTCCTACATTCAATGCTCTGCCTCTAGTCTAGTCTTAGATGTTTCAATACCACACACCCTTTGACAGCTCTGCGGGTTGAACAGAGCAGACTCTAGAGTGAGCAGACATTTCAATCCCGTGTTATATGCAGTCATCATTTTCACACAAGATAATAAGACACTTTGAAAGCATCCTTTTGTAAGCAAACATTTTAATAGCGCAGATATTGTTGGGAGAAAACATCTGACCCAAAGCAGCTTGTGGGAAGAAGGAGTTTATTTTAGAAGGTAATGAACACAAATGGGTACACCCCAGGGGTCAGCCAATGTCATTTCAGTGGGGAAAGTAATTAAGAAAGTGCTATGTTCCATAAAGGCTCTGTCTGCCCTGTTTTCAAGCCTCTGTCCTACACCTGGGGTATTTGGAAAGAAAGGTGAAGCACAGACAAGCAGACCCTCCTTCCTCAATGCCAAGCTTCTAGAGATATAAGGGAATGTATCTAGGTATTTTTAATTAGAAATGGAATTTGAAGTTTCATTACTGAAGCAATAATTTGAGGTAGGTTTGGAAGCACATACCCGTAATCACAGCGCTTAGGGTACTGAGAGAAGAAGATCATGAGTTTGAGGTTGTCCTGGGCTATAGAGGAAGACTGTATCAAACACCAGAGACTTAACAAAAACACCAACCAAACAAACAAACAAACAACCAAACCTGCCCCCCCCCAAAAAAAAACCCTTAACATTCTGATCTGAGAGCAAGATTTTGCTAGGGGAATTCACTAAATAATGAAAGGAGGGGTTTGATAAAGAGCAGTTAGCAATATTTACAAAGACAAATAAAAACTTTCTGCATTATAGAAATATAACAGTGGATCCTGCTAATTTTTATGATAAATACATGATAAACTATAACATATAAATTCATATTTCTACACTAAGAATATGAGTTTCCTTTTACTCAGATGATTTCTGAATCAAACTTCAGAAAAAGGACCACAAAAATGAGGTAGGTAGCTTACAAGGATTGCTGAGATACCCAGGACCTCTCTCTGGGCACCAAGTTGCACACATCCATCTCTGCAATCAAGGCAAACTCTCTCTCGTTCAGGTCACTGAAACACACTGAGATCCCATGGTTAGTATTCATGATCAAGAAATGGCAAATCCCCAACTTGGCAGCTTGAAGGACACATGAGAGCAATACTATATGATTTCACCTACTTCCCACACTTGCAATACGCATATGTTTAGAATATAAATGTTTACACCTCATACTTCTCAGTTTTTATGCATAAATTAAAAACATAAAATGATACTGATTTGATGTTACAATGCAGGTTACACCCAAGAACTATGTAATCAAATTACAAAAAATATGAAAAAAATTCATAGTGTTTTAAGTAAGTTTACAATTTTATTGAGCTACATTACAGTTATTTGAGGACACATGTGGCCTACAGGTCATGGGGTTGTGCACCTTTGGCAGGGTTCTTTGTCACCAAACCTCACTTGGTGGTGCTATTTATTTCTTGGATTAAGTAATGGCCAACTTACTATTTTAAGGTAAGTGACTTTTCTATAGTTCTGTCTTTTAGGTTGTTTTGTTTGTGGAATGAAAATCAGAATTCATAGAGGAGTTCTTCACTTAGTCACTTACAGCTGAGACTTTAAATCATAATGATTACACTTTGGTGACTCTGAATACGTCCTTTGGTTTTTGTCTTTTCACTTTGGCCTGTTGTAGAAAACATTATTTTATGCTTGAACTGATGTTTTGTAATTTATTTTTTATTAGCTTACAAAAAATTAAATTCCATTATCATGATAAAAATTATTTTTTTTCTCTTTCCCCATCCCCTCTTCCCCCTTTTGTCCTCCCAGCAACTTAGCCCCTTCCTGCATTCATTTTGAAAATACTTTTACTTATTTATTTGGAAGAAGAAGAAGAAGAAGAAGAAGAAGAAGAAGAAGAAGAAGAAGAAGAAGAAGAAGAAGAAGAAGAAGAAGAAAGAGGAGGAGGAGGAGGAGGAGGAGGAAGAGAGAGAGAGAGAGAGAGAGAGAGAGAGAGAGAGAGAGAGAGAGAGAGAGAGAGAGAAACATGCGTGGGTGCCAGGGCCTCTTGCCTTTGCAAATGAACTCCAGATGTATCTATCAGTTAGTGAATCTGGCTTTTTGTGGGTACTGGGGAATCAAACCCCTGGCTGGCAGGTTTGTAAGAAGTGCTTTTAACTGCTGAGTCACCTCCTCAGATCCATCTTTTCTGCTTTTTCCTACATTTCCATGTTTTGTGATTGTTCAATTCTTATAGATTTAAAAAGTATTTAGCTGAAATGCATCATGGTCCTTAGGCACCAGGGAGGTCTCTCATATTAATCAATGGAAAGAAATGGAATCAACACTTAGAAACAGCACTCTTTTGGTCATTTCTCGCATATTTCTTTTCCCCACTGGGCTTCACAGGAGCTAGTGTTTTATCTCTTGCTGGCTATTGGGCAAAGGAGAGAGCAAGGAGTGTGCTAAGACAAAACTAGATCAGGTCCTGGCACTCTGTCTCTGCACCATGGGTGGGGTTCAGCTCTCTGGCCTTTGTTGGAAGGTTTAGATGTCAAAATGAATGATCAAGTCAAGCACAAACCCAGCACCTTCGTATGGCCAGTGCTCAACAATGTTGAGATGATCCTTCACCTTTCTGATCCACATACAGTGGGAAACTGAGCAGGTAAAAGATGCTAACAATGTTGTAAATAGTGGCTTGACTCAGGTGTCCCCCACAAACATATGTGTCCTGAATACTTGATCGTCAGCTGATGGAAATTTTGGAACTGGAGCCTTGTTGGAGGTGTGTTGTTGGGGGCGGGTGTATAGATGTTATAAGCCAGCTTCCCCTTGCCATTGTTTGGCACACGTTCCCACCGCTGTTTGCAGTGCTGTGGCGGAGGTGATGTCCACCCTCTACCCATGCCATCCTTTTCCCTGCCATCATGGAACTTCCCCTTGAGTCTGTAAGCCAAACTAAACCCATTCCTCCACAAGCTGCCTTTTGATCAGGTTCTTTTCTGTGCAATAACAAGAGCAGTTAACTATAACAGGTGGCAAGGCAGCCGAAATCCTGTGTCTCTGGAATTGTCCAAACCTGGATTTGAGTTCATATGTTATCACTTCATTGTTGAGAGTGCTCCTTTGTAGACATGATACTGTACCTCTTGCTGTCCAAATAGGGTTAGCAATTATTCCTCAGTGTACACTATCTTTGGAGCATTTAGATAGTGTACAATCATTGTGAAATACTAGCACATATATGATGGATTACATACTCACATACTCCCAATGATAGAGGTTAGAAGTCAGATAGCTCACACTGCAGGCAATTTAGTCAGGGTCACAGGTCCTGTAGCTGAGATAAACATTTATCTGCCCAGACATCAGGGATTAGGAAGTTTTACCCCAGGTGCTGATATCTATAGAGAATTCCTATTCATGAAGATGATGGCTGCTGAATCATCAGGACATCCACTGTCCACCTGTGTTTGCCCATTTTTCTCTCCATTTCTTGCTCCAACAATTTGCTTATAATTTTGGTTGACTACCCTCTTCCTGAAGCTTCCTTAGAACTTTGGCTGTCTCCCATTGAGCCTGTGCAATCTCACCTTAGCTCTTTCACCAAGCAGTGATCTCCAGATATATCTATGTAGACCTACCACAATCTGTACCTGTCTGATGTTTAGCTTCCTTATGACTTAGAGTTGTTCTACACCTATAAAAGCAACTGCGGTCCTGAGTGACGATCCAATTGTTTTGAGTACCTTTTTCCCTACTCTTTTTCAAAAAAAATCTTGCTTTCATACATTTCTTTACATGCCCTCTTTCTGTCATCATCCACTGTTCTATGCCCCAGGAGACAAAAGAACTCCAGAGCCACTGGTTTGGAGAGTTTGAATGACCTTTCAGTATCATCCACTAACCCCCAAGCTAAACCCACTCAGAACCAAGATTGGGTCTGCTGTTCTCAATGGACCATCATGTTTTGTCATCCCCGCTAGAAGGAGCTGATGTGCTGGAGCATTTGAAAATATTTATTTATTGATTGATTGATTTAACTATTTACTAATGAGTTAGAATGGGCATGCCTAGTACCTCCTGCTGCTGATGCAAACAAGCAAACAAATGCTAGACACATGCGCTCCTTTGTGTATCTGACTTTACGTAGGCCTTAAATTGACTTTCCTGAGGACTTAAACCTGGGCCACCTGGGTTTTCAAGCAAGTGGCTTTAACCACTGGACAATCTCTCCAGCCCTATGGAGTCATTTCAATGCAGTGAAAATACACAAGTCATCAAACATTAACCTCAGTAGATGAGGGGCCTAAAACTTCCCTGAGAAGTTTGTTGAAGCTTTCGCACTAGTCAGGGCAGAGGTGAGGCTGACTCTTGTTTCCTGAGCTATTATATTCTTTCTGCATGTTTAATGCAGGTTATGTGCAAAATTAATAGAGAATTTTAGAGGATGTTAAGTCTTTGTCACAGTTCAATGTTTGATTAATTGGGTGGTTTGGCTTTGTGCCTTGGGCAAAATTAATGATTATCTTTCCAAACTGAAATGTTGAAACACAGAGGATACTAAGTTGGACTAACACCACCATAAGTATAATTATATTCACATTTCACATGTTACTTTTAATATATGTTATATTTAATATATTTGACATTTTATTTACATTTTAGGTAATAAACATCATGGAAAAGTAGTAATAAAGCCTACTTGTAAATCACTGTTCCTCTCTGAAATTTAAAGTAGAATAATCTCTCCCTAAAATAATAGAAATAAAATAAATAGTCTTAATCTGTGTGGCTTTTAACATGAAATATATGACTATCTTTGTGACCTTATGTTGGTTATTTGTTACTGCAGGGATTTTTGTTTTTTAAATATATTCCAAGGGGCCTTTGAGAAATTTGTTATCTAGGAATCTTCTTTTTCTATATATTTGTATTTGTATATGTGCTTGTGTGTGTGAGTGTAAGTACCACCACACATGTAGAGTTCCAAGGATAACCTGGAGCATCTTTACTTTGTAGTATGTTTGAGTCAGGGTTGCTTGTTCTCCATTGCACATGCCAGGCTAGCTGTCCCTCAAACTTTTGGGGACTCTCCTGTCTCTGCTTTCTGTCTCACCTTAATGGCACCTCCCAGATACATGCTACTATGCCCTGCTTAACTTAGGTTCTGAGGATCCAAACTCAGAGCCTCACAGTTCCACAACAGGTACTTAACCCACTGAGCCATCTCCCTAGCCCCTTCAATTGGTTTTAAGTTGCGCACCTTAATGAAAACTTTTTGGGCATCTGCCTTTCATTGTGGGACAATTATGCATCATTTTCTGATCAACCCTGTCTCCTTCTTAGAAATTTCTTTTACTTCTGGTAGGCCTGCTGCACTCAAATCATATAAACCTAATACCCTGGTCATGATTGATTGCATTGGGATGGGAACCTGACAGAGATTAAAGTACCCGGCACTATGATTGAGCCTTTGAGATGAACTTTCTTTAGAAATTAAGTTGGGTTTATAGATTGATTATATGATCATGTACAGAGAAAGTAATATTATTGGCAAAAACATGGGTGAAATCCATTGACTATGGGAAAGTGGATTGGACACAAAGGAAAAGGCTTTCGGAAGGCCTGGGATTGAAGAAGCTTTGTTAAGAGATGTACACATCAGGACATCTGCTCCTTCAAGGAAAGAGAGAGTCAGCAAAGGAGAGTGAGAAAGGACATTTTCAGCTAGACATGTCTTTGGCATTTCAGTGAAGTTTTCCACCTATGTCTGCTGCCTGAGTCAGAATTAGCTCTCTTTCTGTCTCTCTCTTATTGAGTTAGATTTTGATCTTTGCCACCAAAGGTTCCTAATCATGAAACAAGATTTCACTTGTCAGACACCTAGTTGCCATTTGGAGAGAAAGATAGAATGCAATTTTAGGACTTCTTCCACTTTTATATTACAACCATGAATTGATTCCCAATAAATATTTGATTCAAGTCTTTTATGTGGATGGGAAGCATGTTCTGAAATGATACGGGCTGAACTTTTGTGCGAAAGCCCCCTTTTCAAGGCCATTTCTTTGGAACATAAAGACGGAAGATTTTCCCATTACATCATTATCATGATTGGAAATGAAGAAGTATGGAGATAAAAGCAGGAGCTTTTATATTTTTATCCCTACTCAAAGGAAAATGGAATACCTTTTGAGCACAGGACAGAGCAGCTAGAATTGAAAGGCTGTAAAAAGGTTGCTTTATTAAGAAAGGTGATTTTTTTTCATTTGGAAAATATGTGGTAGATTCTAAAACATCTGGTTATAGTATGAAATCTTCAGTAACACATCTGGTTGTTTGCTTCAAAAGGTGTCAGACATGAGGATAATTGAAAATATAGAGCTAAATTACTTAAATGTTAAGCTTTCATCCAGATGTTTGATGCTATGTAGATGAAAATCAAATCTTTCCATGTCAGGCATCAGAGTAATCAGGATTACTTAAATGTTACCATAAATAAAATACCACTTGTAAGATGGTTCATTGGAAAGGATGCATTATCCAATGATTAGACTGGGAGACACTTGCTTTTTGTTTAAAAGTAACGCCCTCACCCAAGCATATACTGGATAAGTAGAAGCTAATAAAACCAGGGAATATAGAATTAATATTCCCAGAGGATGACTGACCAAACTGATTAAGATACATGAGTGAATGGCATTTAGTTATTACTCTATGCAGAAATATCAGTGATCTGGAATATTAATTAACAAAAATAATTAATTAATTGTCGAAATAAGGTAAAATGGGACAACATTTTGAACTTTATTCTTTTGGCAATGTTTATAAGAAGTGAAACCTAAGTAGAATCAATGTACATAGTACTGTAATTCAGTTTTTAGATGATACAGCAAGAATTGGATTATAAATGATTTTCTTTGGGAGTGTTGAAGCAGTCTGACCTAGAGAACCACAGGTAGCTGAAGGCATGTGGACAAAGCTGCAGGTTGATAGAGATAACGGTGTTAAATCTGGTCAGGCCAGCAACACCTACGTGTACACAGGAAGGTGATGCAGGAAGGAAGGAAAGATTATAATCTAGGGCCCCTGAGGAAGTCAATGTCACCGAGCCATGGTTTTATATTGCCTCAAGGGCCAGTAGTAAAATGTTCACACTTTCATTTTTTATTTGCTTTGTTTATTTACTGGTGTTAAGCCATCTCTTATCAACACAGCTGCATCATAATGTCAGTAGGAAATTATGGTCTCTCCATTGTCAGTACACACAAGAGGAGCATCCGAAGCTCCGTGTAGATAAGGAGTCCAGTGACAAATCCAACCACTCCACTCAATCATGGAGCGCCAAACTATGAAAACAGAGCCATGTCTGGCTAACCCTGTGGACCACAAATCTCATTTATTCAGTTGTCATGTGGCCTCTGGAAACACTGCAATATCAGTTCTCTTATTCTTCACTGAGATGAAAATTGGTACCCATAGTCACCCTTGTTGATTATATACTATTACAGATGCATAGCACAAATTAATTTGAGAAACAGACCAGATTACTTAAATGATTCAGCAGGTGTCAGAGGCTGTGTGAAAAACAGCAAAGCTGGAATCATGAAAAGAGAGTACCTTGTGTTCGACAGAGATATACAAATCTGAGTATTAGTTTCTCTAAACAAATCTTGGGCAGATAACCTAGACATTTATTTATGAAATAAACATAATACTATTTTTCCATTTTTTCTTGATTGCCACCTATTTTAACAATGGCACACACATTCTCTCTGTCTATCTCTCTTCTCTCAATCTCTCTGCTTGCAAATAAATAAATAAAATGTTTTTTTTAATAAAAAAAAAAACCAGGCTGGAGAGATGACTCAGCGGTTAAGGTACTTGCCTCCAGTGGCTAAGGCCCTGGGTTCAATTCCCCAGGTCCCACATAAGCCAGACCCCACAAGGTGGTGACCCTGGTGCTCTCTCTCTCTCTCTTTCTCTCTCTCTCTCTGCTTGAAAATGAATAAATAAAATAAAATGAAAAAAACCCAAACTTTTAAAAATGTATAACTCCATGAACCTGACTCAATGTTTTACACATAGAACTTAATAAATCTGGAATGAATGAGTACACAAGGAAAATAATTTTAGACCTACATCTATGTGTACAGATGCATACATGCATATTTCAATTAACCTTCACCTCTGTTTACCTTAAGGTCAGGATTATGTGTGGTGTATGATGACCACAAATCATTTCATTCAGGATATCACTTCAGTCTTAAGCCAAGCACCCTGCTAGATAAGAAATAGTTTGGCCTGAAATGTAATCTCCTTAATTTGCTAGGAAATCCTCTGAAGGGACCTTGTCTACCTAGAACCAGTGCTTTCTGCTAGGCCCACAATAAAGAAAGGGAGTATTGTATCTTCCTGGTTAAAATTAAAGACTACACAAGCCATCAGTCGGTTGGACTCTCCTGGCCCTTATGAGTCATTATTCAATGATGTTCTTTCATATATGATAGATTATTTTCGTGTGTGTGTGTGTGTAGGCCAGAGGTTGACATCAGGTGTCTTCCTCCATCCCTCTCCACCTTTTATCTTTCAAACAGGATCTCACACACACTGAACAGAGAGTTCACCAATTCAGTTAGACTAGCTAACCAACAAGTCCTAAGGATTCTCCTATTCCCAACTGTCCAGCACTGGGGTTACAGGCAGATACAGCCACACCTGGCTCTTTGCATGGTTGATGAGGATGTCAATTTAGGTGTGCAAATACTTTACACTGAGCCATCTCCCAATCCACTATTTGGTAGGTTTTAATAGCAAACAGTAGTAGAAGAGCAATGGAGTCAGGAGGGCATTGTGTTTCCATGATGAAATATGGGTAAGAATCTTGCTTAAGTCTTAACTTTTGGTTCATCAACCAAGCTATAACATCCAACCTTTTCTTTAATATTTTCAGGACATCCCAATCAGGGTGGGAGAACTGGCAGTTGACCAGGCAGCCTGCAATTTAGGATGCTTGAATTCCCAGGTTTTAGAGCTTGCCACAGTACAAAAGCATGCATGGGGTTGGGGAGAGAGCTCAGCCAGTAAATTGCTTACTTCCCCAGCATTATTACTTGAACTTGATCCATAGCAACCACACAAATGCTGGGCATGGTGGCATGTATCTATCATCCCAATACTAAGAAGGTAGAGAACAGCAGATCCCTGGAACTGGCTGGTTATCCAGTCTAGCTTAATTGGTGAGATACAGACCAATAGAAGACCCTGTCTCAAAAAGAAAGAAAGAAAGAAAGAAAGAAAGAAAGAAAGAAAGAAAGAAAGAAAGAAAGAAAGAAAGAAAGAAAGAGAAAGTGTACCTGAGGATAAGACCTGAGGTTTTCCTCTAGCCTCCACATGCATGTGACACGTATCCTTAGCTCCCTTCTTTCCCATTTCTTTTAGAATTTTATTTGTTTCATGCAGTAGTCCTTATCCATTTATTGTGTTCTCTTTGCTGTTAGCTTGAAGGTTTTCATTGCTATTACAAAGAGTTAACAACTATTTCCTTAAATAGAAGCCTAAAGTAGTGTTTTGGTTCAAACATTATTACATTACTTTTCCTCTGTAACAATGTAATGCTTCTGGCCTCTGCTTAGGCATTTTTTCCAAATTTTATTTAATGTAACCAACTCCTATATATAATATACAATATATATATGAACAGGTTGAATACTTAATAACACCTTGACAAAGATACTGTGGTTTGTGTAATTCTATTGTATTTCTATCCTTCCCACTCTGGTGTGTAAATATTCTCATCAAAGAAGTGATCTCCAGAGGGAAATACTACTTCCATTTCCTTCTTATTTGAAGTGGAATTGTGTGGAACACCCAGATAGACTCAGTAATTGGCTGTCATACACTATTTAAATGTTGCTTTGAAGGAGACCCACTCACTCCTCTACTGTTCTCTGTTTGCACCACTAAATATTCAAAACGGACAGATCAAAGTGAAATGTTCATTTTTATTGCTTCTCTCATTTCTGATATTCTTTCTAGTACTTGTTAGGGTAATGGTCAAAGGCTGGGGAATTTGAAACACCACTAGAACTTTCCACAAGGTAGATTGAGACTGTTAGTGAACTAGGAGATGAAAACAGGACTTACTTTAAAGAAAGAGAAATGGGGGCTGGAGATGTGGCTCAGTGTTTAAAGATACTTGCTTTCAAAGCATAATGGCCTGTGGGTTAATTTCCCAGTACTTATATAAAGCCAGATACAGAAAGTAGCACATGCATCCGGAGTTTGTTGGCAATGGCAAAATACCCAGTTCCTCCAATTCTCTCTCTCTCTCTCTCTCTCTCTCTCTCTCTCTGTTTCTCTCTGTGCATGTGTGTATGTTTACTAATAAATAAAATATTTAGAGAAGAGAAAGAGAGCTGGGATATTTTAAATACTTTATAGAACTTGTAATGTTGTCTTTATATAGTTATAAGTAGGAATTTAACATCTGAGAGAAGAAAATACTAGGTGTCCACTGGTGCTGGTGGGGAGAGGAAACTGAGAAGATACTCTCATAGATATGTTTACTGAATACTTGGACAAGTTACAGGTTACATGTCTGTGATCCAAAATGGAATTCCACCTCTGAGAGATTGCTTTTGCCTTGTTTCTGAATAATACTTCCAAAAAGGTGTGGGTGTGTCTGGAAGAAAGCTGTCTTTCCTTTGCCGGTGTAGAAAATAATTAATTTGTAACATAATCATTCTCCTGGAGCCATCATTTTAAACATATGTACATGTGCATTATTTTACTTTATATGGTAGAAATGAGGGTTTGTTTGGGATACCTCCATGTGAGAAAAAAAGCTAGTTGAAGTCTTTCTCCCTCTGAGCCTCACTTGTATTTTGCTTTAAGAATAGTGCAATACACTTTTTAGTGTATTTTTTAGACAGTTCTCATAGATTCCAGGTTGGCCTTGAACTCCAAATGCATCTAAGGATGGCCTTGAACTGCTTGTCTTTCTGCCTCACCTCCCAAGTGCTGGGATTACAAGCATATGTCATCATGTTCAGCTGTTTTATTTTATTTTTTTGTTTGTTTTTAATTTTGTTTTATACTGTGTGTTTTTATCCTTTATTAAATAAAATAACATTTTTTTCTTGGATATGGGATATGGTTGGCCTTGAAATCTTAGACTCAAACAATCCTCCTGCCTCAGTATCTGGAGTAGTTGGGGCTGCACGTATGCACCAGCATGCCTGGCCCAATTTATTATTATTATTATTTTTTAAAATATTTATTATCCATAATGAGTTACATTATTTAGTGGGCAAACCATGCGTTGTTATCCCGAATTCCCCACTTCCCCCCTCCCCATCCCTGATCAGTTGTATATCCTCCTTCGTGGGCTGTCTGTATTAGTCCTTGTGGCAAGGGATCCTGTATATCTTAGTACTCATCTCGGTCTTCCTTACCCAAGTGTGTTGTT